>OZ025265.1:7767562-7989628 GCA_964019135.1 Arenicola marina
TGACAGCGGCAGGCGACCTGACAGCGGTAGGCGACCTGACAGCGGCAGGCGACCTGACTGCGGTAGGCGACCTGACTGCGGTAGGCGACCTGACTGCGGTAGGCGACCTGACTGCGGCAGGCGACCTGACTGCTGTAGGTGACCTGACTGCGGCAGGTGACCTGACTGCGGCAGGTGACCTGACTGCGGTAGGTGACCTGCTTGCAGTAGGCGACCTGACTGCGGTAGGCGACCTGACAGCGGTAGGTGACCTGACTGCGGTAGGCGACCTGCCTGCAGTAGGTGACCTGACTGCGGTAGGCGACCTGACTGCAGTAGGTGACCTGACAGCGGTAGGCGACCTGACTGCGGCAGGTGACCTGACTGCGGCAGGTGACCTGACTGCGGCAGGTGACCTGACTGCGGTAGGTGACCTGCTTGCAGTAGGCGACCTGACAGCGGTAGGTGACCTGACTGCGGTAGGCGACCTGACTGCGGTAGGCGACCTGACTGCGGTAGGCGACCTGACTGCGGTAGGTGACCTGCCTGCAGTAGGTGACCTGCCTGCAGTAGGTGACCTGACTGCGGTAGGCGACCTGACTGCGGTAGGCGACCTGACTGCGGTAGGTGACCTGCCTGCAGTAGGTGACCTGACTGCGGTAGGCGACCTGACTGCGGTAGGCGACCTGACTGCGGCAGGCGACCTGACAGCGGCAGGCGACCTGACTGCGGCAGGTGACCTGACTGCGGCAGGTGACCTGACGGCGGTAGGCGACCTGACTGCGGTAGGCGACCTGACTGCGGCAGGCGACCTGACAGCGGCAGGCGACCTGACTGCGGCAGGTGACCTGACTGCGGCAGGTGACCTGACTGCGGCAGGTGACCTGCTTGCAGTAGGTGACTGAGGGCGGACGAGTGTTGGGCGACCTACCGGCGTAGAGGCAGCCGTAGAAGGCTGCGATAAGCTCGAGGCCGGGCGGGTAGATGAGGGCCACGTGGTCGCCAGCGTTGAGGCGCGCCTTCTCCGTCAGCACGGAGGCGATGCGCTCAGACTTCTTGTGCAGCGAGGAGCACGTCATTAGCGCCTGCGTCTGACCCTGGCAGAGTTCATCACAGGTCAGAACAACACACACACACACATAGTTCATCCTTTTCAAGGCGATACTCTTTGGAAGAATTTTATTCATTTCATGACCTGCCCTGTTACAAACGGTTTGTACTTTGATAATGCACATCGGACGTGTAATTGCTTGTCAATGGGGCTTATCGCGCCAGGTTACTGGTCACGTCAGACCTGGAGCTGTCACTACTGACCTGGTGCCCTGTCACTACTGACCTGGTGCTGTCACTACTGACCGGTGCCCTGTCACTACTGACCTGGTGCTGTCACTACTGACCTGGTGCTGTCACTACTGACCCGGTGCCCTGTCACTACTGACCTGGTGCTGTCACTACTGACCTGGTGCTGTCACTACTGACCCGGTGCCCTGTCACTACTGACTTGGTGCTGTCACTACTGACCCGGTGCTGTCACTACTGACCTGGTGCCCTGTCACTACTGACCTGGTGCTGTCACTACTGACCCGGTGCTGTCACTACTGACCTGGTGCCCTGTCACTACTGACCTGGTGCTGTCACTACTGACCTGGTGCCCTGTCACTACTGACCTGGTGCTGTCACTACTGACCCGGTGCCCTGTCACTACTGACCTGGTGCTGTCACTACTGACCTGGTGCTGTCACTACTGACCCGGTGCCCTGTCACTACTGACCTGGTGCTGTCACTACTGACCTGGTGCTGTCACTACTGACCCGGTGCCCTGTCACTACTGACTTGGTGCTGTCACTACTGACCCGGTGCTGTCACTACTGACCTGGTGCCCTGTCACTACTGACCTGGTGCTGTCACTACTGACCCGGTGCTGTCACTACTGACCTGGTGCCCTGTCACTACTGACCTGGTGCTGTCACTACTGACCCGGTGCTGTCACTACTGACCTGGTGCCCTGTCACTACTGACCTGGTGCTGTCACTACTGACCCGGTGCCCTGTCACTACTGACTTGGTGCTGTCACTACTGACTCGGTGCCCTGTCACTACTGACCCGGTGCCCTGTCACTACTGACCTGGTGCTGTGACTACTGACTCGGTGCCCTGTCACTACTGACCTGGTGCTGTGACTACTGACTCGGTGCCCTGTCACTACTGACCTGGTGCTGTCACTACTGAATCGGTGCCCTGTCACTACTGACCTGGAGCTGTCACTACTGACCCGGTGCCCTGTCACTACTGACCTGGTCCTGTCACTATTGACCTGGTGCCCTGTCACTACTGACCTGGAGCTGTCACTACTGACCTGGTGCTGTCACTAATGACCTGGTGCCCTGTCACTACTGACCTGGTGCTGTCACTACTGACCCGATGCCCTGTCACTACTGACCTGGTGCTGTCACTACTGACCTGGTGCCCTGTCACTACTGACCCAGTGTTGTCACTACTGATCTGGTGCCCTGTCACTACTGACACCTGGTGCTGTCACTACTGACCCGGTGCCCTGTCACTACTGACCTGGTGCTGTCACTACTGACCTGGTGCTGTCACTACTGACCCGGTGCCCTGTCACTACTGACTTGGTGCTGTCACTACTGACCCGGTGCTGTCACTACTGACCTGGTGCCCTGTCACTACTGACCTGGTGCTGTCACTACTGACCCGGTGCTGTCACTACTGACCTGGTGCCCTGTCACTACTGACCTGGTGCTGTCACTACTGACCCGGTGCTGTCACTACTGACCTGGTGCCCTGTCACTACTGACCTGGTGCTGTCACTACTGACCCGGTGCCCTGTCACTACTGACTTGGTGCTGTCACTACTGACTCGGTGCCCTGTCACTACTGACCTGGTGCTGTGACTACTGACCCGGTGCCCTGTCACTACTGACCTGGTGCTGTGACTACTGACTCGGTGCCCTGTCACTACTGACCTGGTGCTGTGACTACTGACTCGGTGCCCTGTCACTACTGACCTGGTGCTGTCACTACTGAATCGGTGCCCTGTCACTACTGACCTGGAGCTGTCACTACTGACCCGGTGCCCTGTCACTACTGACCTGGTCCTGTCACTATTGACCTGGTGCCCTGTCACTACTGACCTGGAGCTGTCACTACTGACCTGGTGCTGTCACTAATGACCTGGTGCCCTGTCACTACTGACCTGGTGCTGTCACTACTGACCCGATGCCCTGTCACTACTGACCTGGTGCTGTCACTACTGACCTGGTGCCCTGTCACTACTGACCCAGTGTTGTCACTACTGATCTGGTGCCCTGTCACTACTGACACCTGGTGCTGTCACTACTGACCGGGTGCCCTGTCACTACTGACACCTGGTGCTGTCACTACTGACTCGGTCCCTGTCAGTACTGACCTGGTGCTGTCACTACTGACCTGGTGCCCTGTCACTACTGACACCTGGTGCTGTCACTACTGACCTGGTGCCCTGTCCCGCCTGACACCTGGTGCTGTCACTATTTACACCAGGTGCCCTGTCACTACCGGTGCGTGTTACCTTGGCATTGATGAGGCTAAATAGCAGGTGTTCTGGTGTGGCATGCGCTCGGCAGCGTAATATCTCAGACAGGAACTGGTACTGAGGGAAAATAAAGAAATACAATAATAATATGCACACAACAAGACCTCTCTTTTAGTTGATTGAGGCTAATTTACAGTGCCCCAATATATTGATGCGTCCATCATGGTTTCGTTGCAGGGTACTGTTACCCACCACCACGTGATACGTGGCAACCGAGCTCGTGATACTTGGCGGCGGATATCACGTGTTTAGCAACCGAGCACGTGATACTTAGCGGCGCGTGTCACGTGTTTGGCAACCGAGCACGTGATACTTAGCGGGGCGTGTCACGTGTTTGGCAACCGAACACGTGTCACGTCTGGTTTTCTAAGCGCCACGTGTCACGTGTTTGGTTGCCTTAGCGCCGCGTGTCACGTGTTTGGTTGCCTTAGCGCCGCGTGTCACGTGTTCCTTGAGGCCCCCACCTTCCTGGCGGTGTCGCTGTCGTCCTCCATCAGCCCGATGTCCCGGCCCTGGGCCCAGGCCAGCCGCGCCCCCTGCACGATGTTACCCACGTGCACTGCTGACGGCGTCACGTCTGTAACGGCAAAAAACAGGTCAGGCCACATCGACGCGGGGGTGAGAGGGGGGGGGGGGTATTCTACAGCAGGGGACCTAGAACAGGCAACACCATGCCAAACACGACAAACTTACTATGTTATCAGCATAACAATACATACATAGGTCTGGTCCATAAGTAAGAACACTTAGCAACAGGTTTCAGGGGTTGCACACAAAGTGGAGATGTTGATATGACAAGAATAATTATTATATTAAATAATGGCACAGGGTAGACGAAAAACCAACACCGAGATATGATTCTAGTTTTATGGGAGGCGCGCCATAAACCAAAGAGGTGTTATTATAGTCTTATGGGAGGCGCGCCATAAACAGAAGAGGTGTTATTATAGTCTTATGGGAGGCGCGTCATAAACATAAATATTATTATAGTCTTCTGAGAGGCGCGCCATAAACCGAAGGGTGTTATTATAGTATTATGGGGGGCACGCCATAAACATATAGTCTTATGGTAGGCGCGTCATAAACAGAAATATTATTATAGTCTTATGGGAGGCGCGTCATAAACAGACGGGTGTTATTAGTCTTATGGGAGGCGCGCCATTTTATGGCCATAAACCGAAGGGTGTTATTATAGTATTATGGGGGGCACGCCATAAACATATAGTCTTATGGTAGGCGCGTCATAAACAGAAATATTATTATAGTCTTATGGGAGGCACGTCATAAACAGACGGGTGTTATTATAGTCGTATGGGAGGCGCGCCATAAACAGCCGGTGTTATTATAGTCTTTATGGGAGGCGCGCCATAAACCGAAGGATGTTCTTATAGTCTTATGGTAGGCGCGCCATCAACCGAAGAGTGTTATTATATTCTTATGGGAGGCGCGCCATAAACAGAAATATTATAGTCTTATGGGAGGCGCGCCATAAACATAAATATTATTATAGTCTTATGGGAGGCGCGCCATAAACCGAAGGGTGTTATTATAGTCTTATGGGAGGGGCGCCATAAACAGAAATATTATTATAGTCTTATGGGAGGGGCGCCATAAACAGAAATATTATTATAGTCTTATCGGAGGCGCGTCATAAACAGAAGGGTGTTATTATAGTCTTATGGGAGGCGCGCCATCAACCGAAGAGTGTTATTATATTCTTATGGGAGGCGCGCCATAAACAGAAATATTATTATAGTCTTATGGGAGGCGCGCCATAAACCGAAGGGGTGTTATTATAGTCTTATGGGAGTCGCGCCATAAACCGAATGGGTGTTATTATAGTCTTATGGGAGGCGAGCCATAAACCGAAGGGGTGTTATTATAGTCTTTATGGGAGGCGCGTCCCAAACAGAAATATTATTATAGTCTTATGGGAGGCGCGCCATAAACAGATGGGGTGTTATTATAGTCTTACGGGAGGCGCGCCATCAAAACAGATGGGGTGTTATTATAGTCTTACGGGAGGCGCGCCATCAAAACAGATGGGGTGTTATTATAGTCTTATGGTAGGCGCGTCCTAAACAGAAATATTATTATAGTCTTATGAAGTGAGGTGTACCTAGGTGTACATGTGTTAGGTGACCTGACACTTTAAAGTGAGGTGTACCCGCTGCCTGGCGCTGTCTCACCACTTTAAAGTAAGGTGTACCTAGCGCCTGGCGCTGTCTCACCACTTTAAAGTGAGGTGTACCCGCTGCCTGGCGCTGTCTCACCACTTTAAAGTAAGGTGTACCTAGCGCCTGGCGCTGTCTCACCACTTTAAAGTGAGGTGTACCCGCTGCCTGGCGCTATCTCACCACTTTAAAGTGAAGTGTACCCGCTGCCTGGCGCTGTTTCACCACTTTAAAGTGAGGTGTACCTAGTGCCTGGCGCTGTCTCACCACTTTAAAGTGAGGTGTACCCGCTGCCTGGCGCTGTCTCACCACTTTAAAGTGAGGTGTACCTAGTGCCTGGCGCTGTCTCACCACTTTAAAGTGAGGTGTACCCGCTGCCTGGCGCTGTCTCACCACTTTAAAGTGAGGTGTACTTAGTGCCTGGCGCTGTCTCACCACTTTAAAGTGAGGTGTACCCGCTGCCTGGCGCTGTCTCACCACTTTAAAGTGAGGTGTACCCGCTGCCTGGCGCTGTCTCACCACTTTAAAGTGAGGTGTACCCGCTGCCTGGCGCTGTCTCACCACTTTAAAGTGAGGTGTACCCGCTGCCTGGCGCTGTCTCACCACTTTAAAGTGAGGTGTACCTAGTGCCTGGCGCTGTCTCACCACTTTAAAGTGAGGTGTACCCGCTGCCTGGCGCTGTCTCACCACTTTAAAGTGAGGTGTACCTAGTGCCTGGCGCTGTCTCACCACTTTAAAGTGAGGTGTACCCGCTGCCTGGCGCTGTCTCACCACTTTAAAGTGAGGTGTACTTAGTGCCTGGCGCTGTCTCACCACTTTAAAGTGAGGTGTACCCGCTGCCTGGCGCTGTCTCACCACTTTAAAGTGAGGTGTACCCGCTGCCTGGCGCTGTCTCACCACTTTAAAGTGAGGTGTACCCGCTGCCTGGCGCTGTCTCACCACTTTAAAGTGAGGTGTACCCGCTGCCTGGCGCTGTCTCACCACTTTAAAGTGAGGTGTACCTAGTGCCTGGCGCTGTCTCACCACTTTAAAGTGAGGTGTACCCGCTGCCTGGCGCTGTCTCACCACTTTAAAGTGAGGTGTACCTAGTGCCTGGCGCTGTCTCACCACTTTAAAGTGAGGTGTACCCGCTGCCTGGCGCTGTCTCACCACTTTAAAGTGAGGTGTACTTAGTGCCTGGCGCTGTCTCACCACTTTAAAGTGAGGTGTACCCGCTGCCTGGCGCTGTCTCACCACTTTAAAGTGAGGTGTACCCGCTGCCTGGCGCTGTCTCACCACTTTAAAGTGAGGTGTACTTAGTGCCTGGCGCCGTCTCACCACTTTAAAGTGAGGTGCACCCGCTGCCTGGCGCTGTCTCACCACTTTAAAGTGAGGTGTACCCGCTGCCTGGCGCTGTCTCACCACTTTAAAGTGAGGTGTACCCGCTGCCTGGCGCTGTCTCACCACTTTAAAGTGAGGTGTACCCGCTGCCTGGCGCTGTCTCACCACTTTAAAGTAAGGTGTACCTAGCGCCTGGCGCTGTCTCACCACTTTAAAGTGAGGTGTACCTTGTGCCTGGCGCTGTCTCACCACTTTAAAGTAAGGTGTACCTAGTGCCTGGCGCTGTCTCACCACTTTAAAGTGAGGTGTACCTAGTGCCTGGCGCTGTCTCACCACTTTAAAGTGAGGTGTACCCGCTGCCTGGCGCTGTCTCACCACTTTAAAGTGAGGTGTACCTGGTGCCTGGCGCTGTCTCACCACTTTAAAGTGAGGTGTACCTTGTGCCTGGCGCTGTCTCACTACTTTAAAGTGAGGTGTACCTAGTGCCTGGGGCTGTCTCACCACTTTAAAGTGAGGTGTACCCGCTGCCTGGCGCTGTCTCACCACTTTAAAGTGAGGTGTACCTGGTGCCTGGCGCTGTCTCACCACTTTAAAGTGAGGTGTACCTAGTGCCTGGGGCTGTCTCACCACTTTAAAGTGAGGTGTACCCGCTGCCTGGCGCTGTCTCACCACTTTAAAGTGAGGTGTACCTGGTGCCTGGCGCTGTCTCACCACTTTAAAGTGAGGTGTACCTTGTGCCTGGCGCTGTCTCACTACTTTAAAGTGAGGTTACCTAGTGCCTGGGGCTGTCTCACCACTTTAAAGTGAGGTGTACCCGCTGCCTGGCGCTGTCTCACCACTTTAAAGTGAGGTGTACCTAGTGCCTGGCGCTGTCTCACCACTTTAAAGTGAGGTGTACCCGCTGCCTGGCGCTGTCTCACCACTTTAAAGTGAGGTGTACCTAGTGCCTGGCGCTGTCTCACCACTTTAAAGTGAGGTGTACCCGCTGCCTGGCGCTGTCTCACCATTTAAAGTGAGGTGTACCAGCTGCCTGGCGCTGTCTCACTACTTTAAAGTGAGGTGTACCCGCTGCCTGGCGCTGTTTCACCACTTTAAAGTGAGGTTATCTAGTGCCTGGGGCTGTCTCACCACTTTAAAGTGAGGTGTACCTGCTGCCTGGCGCTGTCTCACCAGTTAAAGTGAGGTGTACCTAGTGCCTGGCGCTGTCTCACCACTTTAAAGTGAGGTGTACCCGCTGCCTGGCGCTGTTTCACCACTTTAAAGTGAGGTGTACCTTGTGCCTGGCGCTGTCTCACCACTTTAAAGTGAGGTGTACCTTGTGCCTGGCGCTGTCTCACCACTTTAAAGTGAGGTGTACCTAGTGCCTGGCGCTGTTTCACCACTTTAAAGTGAGGTGTACCCGCTGCCTGGCGCTGTTTCACCACTTTAAAGTGAGGTGCACCCGCTGCCTGGCGCTGTCTCACCATTTAAAGTGAGGTGTACCCGCTGCCTGGCGCTGTCTCACCACTTTAAAGTGAGGTGTACCTAGTGCCTGGCGCTGTCTCACCACTTTAAAGTGAGGTGTACCCGCTGCCTGGCGCTATCTCACCACTTTAAAGTGAAGTGTACCCGCTGCCTGGCGCTGTTTCACCACTTTAAAGTGAGGTGTACCTAGTGCCTGGCGCTGTCTCACCACTTTAAAGTGAGGTGTACCCGCTGCCTGGCGCTGTCTCACCACTTTAAAGTGAGGTGTACCTAGTGCCTGGCGCTGTCTCACCACTTTAAAGTGAGGTGCACCCGCTGCCTGGCGCTGTCTCACCATTTACAGTGAGGTGTACCCGCTGCCTGGCGCTGTCTCACCACTTTAAAGTGAGGTGTACCTTGTGCCTGGCGCTGTCTCACCACTTTAAAGTGAGGTGTACCTTGTGCCTGGCGCCGTCTCACCACTTTAAAGTGAGGTGTACCCGCTGCCTGGCGCTGTCTCACCACTTTAAAGTGAGGTGTACCTTGTGCCTGGCGCCGTCTCACCACTTTAAAGTGAGGTGTACCTTGTGCCTGGCGCTGTCTCACCACTTTAAAGTGAGGTGTACCTTGTGCCTGGCGCTGTCTCACCACTTTAAAGTGAGGTGTACCTTGTGCCTGGCGCTGTCTCACCACTTTAATGTGAGGTGTACCCGCTGCCTGGCGCTGTCTCACCACTTTAAAGTGAGGTGTACCTTGTGCCTGGCGCTGTCTCACCACTTTAAAGTGAGGTGTACCTTGTGCCTGGCGCTGTCTCACCACTTTAAAGTGAGGTGTACCTTGTGCCTGGCGCTGTCTCACCACTTTAAAGTGAGGTGTACCTTGTGCCTGGCGCCGTCTCACCACTTTAAAGTGAGGTGTACCCGCTGCCTGGCGCTGTCTCACCACTTTAAAGTGAGGTGTACCTTGTGCCTGGCGCCGTCTCACCACTTTAAAGTGAGGTGTACCCGCTGCCTGGCGCTGTCTCACCACTTTAAAGTGAGGTGTACCTTGTGTCTGGCGCCGTCTCACCACTTTAAAGTGAGGTGTACCTTGTGCCTGGCGCTGTCTCACCACTTTAAAGTGAGGTGTACCCGCTGCCTGGCGCTGTCTCACCACTTTAAAGTGAGGTGTACCCGCTGCCTGGCGCTGTCTCACCACTTTAAAGTGAGGTGTACCCGCTGCCTGGCGCTGTCTCACCACTTTAATGTGAGGTGTACCCGCTGCCTGGCGCTGTCTCACCACTTTAATGTGAGGTGTACCCGCTGCCTGGCGCTGTCTCACCACTTTAATGTGAGGTGTACCCGCTGCCTGGCGCCGTCTCACCACTTTAAAGTGAGGTGTACCTTGTGCCTGGCGCCGTCTCACCACTTTAAAGTGAGGTGTACCTTGTGCCTGGCGCTGTCTCACCACTTTAATGTGAGGTGTACCCGCTGCCTGGCGCTGTCTCACCACTTTAAAGTGAGGTGTACCCGCTGCCTGGCGCTGTCTCACCACTTTAAAGTGAGGTGTACCTTGTGCCTGGCGCCGTCTCACCACTTTAAAGTGAGGTGTACCTAGTGCCTGGCGCCGTCTCACCACTTTAAAGTGAGGTGTACCCGCTGCCTGGCGCTGTCTCACCACTTTAAAGTGAGGTGTACCTTGTGCCTGGCGCAGGTCACACGTATCACACACACACATCAACGACAACGCCGCCACACAAAGCTCCATAACGACAGATAGACCCTGTCTCGACACATCATAATACAACAGAAATTAACCTTGGGACACTATGTTCATACAAAGCGGGAAGCGCTGCTAGGACAGAGAAGACACTACAAGGCTGCACACAGCTGGTGCACACACTACCGTCACACATCACACGTCTCTGTGAATACGGCTCAACTGAACAGGAATAACATTGGAAAACACAGCACAACAATGCACACACCTTAACACAACCCCAACCCCCCACCCACTCCAAACACACCCCTCAAGTCCCGTGACCAACACATTCCATGACCCGACACCAGGAGGTGACTTACATGGCGCGGGGTGGCGGTAGGACAGGTGGTCGTCATGGGGACACAACAGACAAAGAGAAAAGCACGGATTAGGGCAGGAGGCCTTCAGTGCGGCTTTAAACTTGCGGATGTACCACAGAACAGACCCAGCGAGCCAGCCCAGAGGTACCACAGAACAGACCCAGCGAGACAGCCCCGAGGTTCCACAGAACAGACCAAGCGAGTCAGCCCAGAGGTACCACAGAACAGACCCAGCGAGCCAGCCCCGAGGTACCACAGAACAGACCCAGCGAGAGAGCCCCGAGGTACCACAGAACAGACCCAGCGAGCCAGCCCCGGTGTACCACAGAACAGACCCAGGGAGTCAGCCTCGAGGTACCACAGAACAGACCCAGCGAGTCAGCCCCGAGGTACCACAAAACAGAGCACAGCGAGCCCGCCCCGAGGTACCACAAAACAGATCCAGCGAGCCGGCCCCAAGGTACCATAGAACAAACCCAGCGAGCCAGCCCAGAGGTACCACAGAACAGACCCAGCGAGCCAGCCCCGAGGTACCACAGAACAGAGCACAGCGAACCAGCCCCGAGGTACCACAGAACAGACCCAGCGAACCAGCCCTGAGCTACCACAGAACAGATCCAGCGAGCCAGCCCCGGGGTACCACAGAACAGACCCAGCGAGCCAGCCTCGAGGTACCACAGAACAGACCCAGCGAGCCAGCCCCGAGGTACCACAGAACAGAGCACAGCGAGCCAGCCCCGAGGTACCACAGAACAGATCCAGCGAGCCAGCCTCGAGGTACCACAGAACAGACCCAGCGAGCCAGCCCCGAGGTACCACAAAACAGACCCAGCGAGTCAGCCCCGGGGTACCACAGAACAGACCCAGCGAGCCAGCCTCGAGGTACCACAGAACAGACCCAGCGAGCCAGCCTCGAGGTACCACAGAACAGACCCAGTGAGCCAGCCCCGAGGTACCACAGAACAGAGCACAGCGAACCAGCCCCGAGGTACCACAGAACAGACCCAGCGAGCCAGCACCGGGGTACCACAGAACAGACCCAGCGAGCCAGCCTCGAGGTACCACAGAACAGACCCAGCGAGCCAGCCTCGAGGTACCACAGAACAGACCCAGCAAGCCAGCCTCGAGGTACCACAGAACAGACCCAGCGAGCCAGCCTCGAGGTACCACAGAACAGACCCAGCGAGCCAGCCTCGAGGTACCACAGAACAGATCCAGCGAGCCAGCCTCGAGGTACCACAGAACAGATCCAGCGAGCCAGCCTCGAGGTACCACAGAACAGATCCAGCGAGCCAGCCTCGAGGTACCACAGAACAGATCCAGCGAGCCAGCCCCGAGGTACCACAGAACAGACCCAGCGAGCCAGCCTCGAGGTACCACAGAACAGACCCAGCGAGTCAGCCCCGGGGTACCACAGAACAGACCCAGCGAGTCAGCCCCCAGGTACCACAGACCAGACCCAGCGAGCCCGCCCCGAGGTACCACAAAACAGAGCACAGCGAGCCAGCCCCGAGGTACAACAGAACAGATCCAGCGAGCCAGCCCCGAGTTACCACAGAACAGACCCAGCGAGCCAGCCTCGAGGTACCACAGAACAGAGCACAGCGAACCAGCCCAGAGGTACCACAGAACAGACCCAGCGAGCCAGCCCCGGGGTACCACAGAACAGACCCAGCGAGTCAGCCTCGAGGTACCACAGAACAGACCCAGCGAGCCAGCCTCGAGGTACCACAGAACAGACCCAGCGAGCCAGCCCCGAGGTACCACAGAACAGAGCACAGCGAGCCAGCCCCGAGGTACCACAGAACAGATCCAGCGAGCCAGCCTCGAGGTACCATAGAACAGACCCAGCGAGCCAGCCCCGGGGTACCACAGAACAGACCCAGCGAGCCAGCCTCGAGGTACCACAGAACAGACCCAGCGAGCCAGCCTCGAGGTACCACAGAACAGACCCAGCAAGCCAGCCCCGAGGTACCACAGAACAGAGCACAGCGAGCCAGCCCCAAGGTACCACAGAACAGATCCAGCGAGCCAGCCTCGAGGTACCACAGAACAGACCCAGCGAGACAGACCCCGAGGTACCACAGAACAGACCCAGCGAGTCAGCCTCGGGGTACCACAGAACAGACCCAGCGAGCCAGCCCCGAGGTACCACAGAACAGACCCAGCGAGCCAGCCTCGAGGTACCACAGAACAGACCCAGCGAGCCAGCCCCGAGGTACCACAGAACAGACCCAGCAAGCCAGCCTCGAGGTACCACAGAACAGACCCAGCGAGCCAGCCCCGGGGTACCACAGAACAGACCCAGCGAGCCAGCCTCGAGGTACCACAGAACAGATCCAGCGAGCCAGCCTTGAGGTACCACAGAACCGACCCAGCGAGCCAGCCCCGAGGTACCACAGAACAGACCCAGCGAGACAGCCCCGAGGTACCACAGAACAGACCCAGCGAACCAGCCCCGAGGTACCACAGAACAGACCCAGCGAGCCAGCCTCGAGGTACCACAGAACAGACCCAGCGAACCAGCCTCGAGGTACCACAGAACAGAGCACAGCGAACCAGCCCCGAGGTACCACAGAACAGATCCAGCGAGCCAGCCCCGAGGTACCACAGAACAGATCCAGCGAGCCAGCCCCGAGGTACCACAGAACAGACCCAGCGAGCCAGCCCCGAGGTACCACAGAACAGACCCAGCGAACCAGCCTCGAGGTACCACAGAACAGAGCACAGCGAACCAGCCCCGAGGTACCACAGAACATACCCAGCGAGCCAGCCCCGAGGTACAACAGAACAGATCCAGCGAGCCAGCCTCGAGGTACCACAGAACAGACCCAGCGAGCCAGCCTCGAGGTACCACAGAACAGACCCAGCGAGCCAGCCCAGAGGTACCACAGAACAGACCCAGCGAGTCAGCCCCGAGGTACCACAGAACAGATCCAGCGAGCCAGCCCCGAGGTACCACAGAACAGACCCAGCGAGCCAGCCCCAAGGTACCACAGAACAGACCCAGCGAGTCAGCCCCGCGGTACCACAGAACAGATCCAGCGAACCAGCCCCGAGGTACCACAGAACAGACCCAGCGAGCCAGCCTCGAGGTACCACAGAACAGAGCACAGCGAACCAGCCCCGAGGTACGACAGAACAGATCCAGCGAGTCAGCCCCGAGGTACCACAGAACAGACCCAGCGAGCCAGCCCCGAGGTACCACAGAACAGACCCAGCAGGCCAGCGAGCTGGACGATGCGAATAGGATACAGAGTGAGCTGGACGATGTGAAGAGGATACAGAGCGAGCAGGACGATGTGAAGAGGATACAGAGCGAGCAGGACGATGTGCAGCGGATACAGAGCGAGCTGGACGATGTGAAGAGGATATAGAGCGAACTGCACGATGTGAAGAGGATATAGCGAGAGCTGGACGATGTGAAAAGGATATAGCGAGAGCTGGATGATGTGAAGAGGATATAGCGCGAGATGGATGATGTTAAGAGGATACAGAGCGAGCTGGACGATATGAAGAGGATATAGACCGAGCTGGATGATGTGAAAAGGATACAGAGCGAGCCGGACGATGTGAAGAAGATATAGCGCGAGATGGACGATTTGAAGAGGATACAGAGCGAGCTGGACGATGTGAAGAGGATACAGAGCGAGCTGGACGATGTGAAGAGGGTATAGAGTGAGCTGGATGATGTGAAGAGGATATAGATCGAGCTGGACGATGTGAAGAGGATACAGAGCGAGCTGGACGATGTGAAGAGGGTATAGAGCGAGATGGACGATGTGAAAAGGATATAGATCGAGCTGGACGATGTGAAGAGGATACAGAGCGAGCTGGACGATGTGAAGAGGATATGGAGCGAGATGGACGATGTGAAGAGGATATAGAGCGAGCTGGATGATGTGAAGAGGATATGGAGCGAGATGGACGATGTGAAGACGATATAGAGCCAGCTAGACGATGTATAGAGGACATAGCGCGAGATGGACGATGTAAAGTGGATATAGAGCGAGCTGAGCTGGACATGGTGAGGTGAGATAGGAGACAGGACAGTAGCCATGACGAGGCCTCAATGACAACATAAAACATGTTAAACGTGCCTTGCGTAGGGTTTCAAGCCATACCATTACCACTAGCTTATGTTACAATTCTCTTATGTATTAAAGTGGGTCGCTATGTCATTACCCATGCAGTATGGACTGGGATAGAGGCCAGACGGCCCAGCGTTAAACTCGCAGTCCTCCTCAAGCTCGGCATACAGCAGTCTACGCTACAGCCCATTAGACTAAACAGGCTCTCACTTATTTCGGTATCCATCCATGAAACATGTTTAATATTGAACTTGTCCATGTTGATGACAAACATATTCAAACATGGTCAAACATGATGAGGTAGCCATAATGCTGTGTGGTGAACTTCAGGTTGTCCTTTAAATAGGCACTAGACATACGTCTAGACATATGTCCGTGGCCAGCCTTGTACGGTCACCACTGTCCACAGGTCACACCCAGTATAACAGGGCCACCAGTCTACAGGTCACACTCAGTATAACAGGGCCACCAGTCTACAGGTCACACCCAGTATAACAGGGCCACCAGTCTACAGGTCACACTCAGTATAACAGGGCCACCAATCTACAGGTCACACCCAGTATAACAGGGCCACCAGTCTACAGGTCACACTCAGTATAACAGGGCCACCAATCTACAGGTCACACCCAGTATAACAGGGCCACCAATCTACAGGTCACACTCAGTATAACAGGGCCACCAGTCCACAGGTCACACCCAGTATAACAGGGCCACCAGTCCACAGGTCACACCCAGTATAACAGGGCCACCAATCTACAGGTCACACTCAGTATAACAGGGCCACCAATCTACAGGTCACACTCAGTATAACAGGGCCACCAGTCCACAGGTCACACCCAGTATAACAGGGCCACCAGTCCACAGGTCACACCCAGTATAACAGGGCCACCACTGTCCATACATCACACCCAGTATAACAAGGCTACCACTGTTCGCATGTCACACCCAGTATAACAGGGTCACCAGTCTACAGGTCACACCCAGTATAACAGGGCCACCAGTCTACAGGTCACACCCAGTATAACAAGGCTACCACTGTTCGCATGTCACACCCAGTATAACAGGGTCACCAGTCTACAGGTCACACCCAGTATAACAGGGTCACCAGTCTACAGGTCACACTCAGTATAACAGGGCCACCAGTCCACAGGTCACACCCAGTCTAACAGGGCCACCAGTTCACAGGTCACACCCAGTATAACAGGGCCACCAGTCCACAGGTCACACCCAGTATAACAGGGCCACCAGTCAACAGGTCACACCCAGTATAACAGGGCCACCACTGTCCATACATCACACCCAGTATAACAAGGCTACCACTGTTCGCATGTCACACCCAGTATAACAGGGCCACCATTGTCCATACATCACACCCAGTATAACAAGGCCACCAGTCTACAGGTCACACCCAGTATAACAAGGCTACCACTGTTCGCATGTCACACCCAGTATAACAGGGTCACCAGTCTACAGGTCACACCCAGTATAACAAGGCTACCACTGTTCGCATGTCACACCCAGTATAACAGGGTCACCAGTCTACAGGTCACACCCAGTATAACAAGGCTACCACTGTTCGCATGTCACACCCATTATAACAGGGCCACCGCTGTCCACAGATCACACCCATTATAACAGGGCCACCGCTGTCCACAGATCACACCCAGTATAACAGGGCCACCGCTGTCCACAGATCACACCCAGTATAATAGAGAGACAGAGCTGACCACAAGATAACGAAGAAGATATTAGACAAACGAAATTGACTAAGTGTATTAACCGCTGGTTACTGGCTCATGCAGACTGCCCGACACAGTGCCGGATAGCCACTAAACATTGAAAGATGGCGGCCTAGCAAGGGAACAATTGCTAAGCAACAGGACAGACAACATAACAAAAGAGTCTACCTTGCATTTCTGTTTAGGTTGTGTTGGAGACGAACATAGAAATAAAATACAAACAATCCATTAGATCATTGGTGGCCTTAAGGCGACAATGCTGCAACTAAAACGGGGAATTTCAAAGCCAGACACATGCACGACAAAAAGCCAAACCAATTACATTTCATGTCGATCACTGAATAGTAATTTAAAGTTACTTATTGAGCTCTTTCCCGCCAAAACTAGAGGTCAAAATACAAATAACAATCAGTCCTTGAATCATCCAAAATTTCATTTTTCTATATTCCACGCATGCCATACTGCCAAATGGAGTCTCTTAGCCTTGACCGTGATATCAATTAACCACACGTTTGCAACTTAGTGGTAAACGTCATCAGTTTCTGCGCTTCGCGGTGCTTTGTTATAAGTAGCGGTGACGCGACAGAGTTCTGGGGTGTCCCGGGATAGACACGTTTGCCATATCAGAGCCGAGCCGAGTTTTCTGCAAATTGTGATATATATGTCGCCTGGGCTTAGATTTGGCGGGAAAAGCTCGACAAGCAGCTTTTAATTAATAAACTCGAATGAGCAAACATTGTGGCGAGCCAAAGTGACACTTAATATATAGATGTCGCTATGGAGAGATGTCCAGCGTCTATTATTTATACTTTAACAATTAACCAGAAGGCATTGCTTGCCATATGACCCTCAGCGTATTGTCGCCCATATT
The DNA here is from genome assembly GCA_964019135.1 of Arenicola marina. Taxonomy (NCBI): domain Eukaryota; kingdom Metazoa; phylum Annelida; class Polychaeta; family Arenicolidae; genus Arenicola; species Arenicola marina. Next base: position 7,784,831 of record OZ025265.1, read on the forward strand.
AACCTCAGTGTACTGTCTCCCATATTACCCTCATGGTATTGTCTCCCATATGATCCTCAGTGTATTGTCGCCCATATGAACCTCAGTGTACTGTCTCCCATATGACCCTCAATGTATTTTTGCCCATATGACTCTCACGGTATTGTCTCCCATATGATCCTCAGTGTATTGTCTCCCATATGATCCTCAGTGTATTGTCTCCCATATGACCCTCATGGTATTGTCTCCCATATGACCCTCAGGGTATTGTTTCCCATATGATGCTCAGTGTATTGTCGCCCATATGAACCTCAGTGTACTGTCTCCCATATGACCCTCAATGTATTTTTGCCCATATGACTCGCACGGTATTGTCTCCCATATGATCCTCAGTGTATTGTCGCCCATATGAACCTCAGTGTACTGTCTCCCATATGACCCTCAATGTATTTTTGCCCATATGACTCTCACGGTATTGTCTCCCATATGATCCTCAGTGTATTGTCTCCCATATGATCCTCAGTGTATTGTCTCCCATATGACCCTCATGGTATTGTTTCCCATATGACCCTCAGGGTATTGTTTCCCATATGATGCTCAGTGTACTGTCTCCCATATGACCCTCAATGTATTTTCGCTCATATGACTTTTTAAGGTCCTGAATCGTCATTCGACAGGATCCTTGGGTGCTACGAGAACCTGTGACGGACGGGGAGGGTTCAGCACGAGGGTTCAGTGTGAGGGTTAAGTGTGAGGCTTCAGTGTGAGGGTTCAGTGTGGAGTGTGAGGGTTCATTGTGAGGGTGCAGTGTGAGGGTGCAGTGTGAGGGTGCAGTGTGAGGGTTCGGTGTGAGGGTTTAGTTTGAGGATTTAGTGTGAGGGTTCAGCGTGAGGATACAGTGTGAGGGTTCAGAGAGAGGATACAGTTTGAGGGTTCAGTGTGTTACGATATGCAAGGGTGCGTTATGATGAACTGTCCGAGATTGTGTAGCACTCATATCTTTGTTAATTTCGATTGGTTGGGTCAGGGGTCAGAGGGTTATGACAAGTTCCTGTTGAATGTTCATGACTGTAGAATGTAGATGCCGGTGAGTGGATGGCACGTGTGACCAATAAACTGATTAAAACGACGTATTGAAACACAGTGTGAGGGTTTAATGTGAGGGTTTAGTGCGAGGGTTTGGTGTGTGGGGGGGGGGGGGGTCAGTGTGAGGGTTCAGTGTGGGGGTTCAGTGTGGAGTGTGAGGGTTCAGTGTAAGGGTACAGTGTGAGGGTTCAGTGTGAGAGCTTAGTGTGAGGGTTCAGTGTGAGGGTTCAGTCTGAGGTTTCAGTGTGAGGGTACAGTGTGAGGGCTTCAGTGTGAGGGCTTCAGTGTGAGGGTTTAGTGTGAGGGTTCAGTGTGAGGGTTTGGTGTGTGTGGGGGGGGGTCAGTGTGAGGGTTCAGTGTGGGGGTTCAGTGTGGAGTGTGAGGGTTCAGTGTAAGGGTACAGTGTGAGGGTTCAGTGTGAGAGCTTAGTGTGAGGGTTCAGTGTGAGGGTTCAGTCTGAGGTTTCAGTGTGAGGGTACAGTGTGAGGGTTCAGTGTGAGGGTTCAGTGTGGGGGTTCAGTGTAGGGTGTGAGGGTTTAGTGTGAGGGTACAGTGTGAGGGTTTAGTGTGAGGGTTCAGTGTGAAGGTTCAGTGTGAGGGGTCAGTGTGAGAGTTTAGTGTGAGGGTTCAGTGTGAGGGTACAGTGTGAGGGTTTAGTGTGAGGGCTTAGTGTGGGGGTTCAGTGTAGAGTGTGAGGGTTCAGTGTAAGGGTACAGTGTGAGGGTTCAGTGTGAGGGTTCAGTGTGAGGGTTTAGTGTGAGGGTTCAGTGTGAGGGTACAGTATGAGGGTTTAGTGTGAGGGGTCAGTGTGAGGGTTCAGTGTGAAGGTTCAGTGTGAGGGTTCAGTGTGAGGGTTTAGTGTGAGGGGTCAGTGTGAGGGTTTAGTGTGAGGGCTTAGTGTGAGGGGTCAGTGTGAGGGTTCAGCGTGAGGGTTCAGTGTGAGGGTTCAGTGTGGGGGTTCAGTGTAGAGTGTGAGGGTTCAGTGTAGAGTGTGAGGGTTCAGTGTAAGGGTACAGTGTGAGGGTTCAGTGTGAGGGTTCAGTGTGAGGGTTTAGTGTGAGGGTTCAGTGTGAGGGTACAGTGTGAGGGTTCAGCGTGAGGGTACAGTGTGAGGGTTCAGTGTGAGAGTACAGTGTGAGGGTTTAGTGTGAGGGTTCAGTGTGAGGGTACAGTGTGAGGGTTCAGCGTGAGGGTACAGTGTGAGGGTTCAGTGTGAGGGCTTAGAGGGGGGGTCAGTGTGAGGGTTCAGTGTGAGGGTTTAGTGGGGGTGTCAGTGTGAGGGCTTAGTGTGAGGGCTTAGTGTGAGGGCTTAGTGAGGGTGTCAGTGTGAGGGCTTAGTGAGGGTGTCAGTGTGAGGGTTCAGTGTGAGGGCTTAGTGTGAGGGCTTAGTGAGGGTGTCAGTGTGAGGGCTTAGTGAGGGTGTCAGTGTGAGGGTTTAGTGGGGGTGTCAGTGTGAGGGTTCAGTGTGAGGGCTTAGTGGGGGTGTCAGTGTGAGGGTGTCAGTGTGAGGGTGTCAGTGTGAGGGCTTAGTGGGGGTGTCAGTGTGAGGGTTTAGTGTGAGGGCTTAGTGGGGGTGTCAGTGTGAGGGTTCAGTGTGAGGGCTTAGTGAGGGTGTCAGTGTGAGGGCTTAGCGTGAGGGCTTAGTGAGGGTGTCAGTGTGAGGGTTTAGTGAGGGTGTCAGTGTGAGGGCTTAGTGAGGGTGTCAGTGTGAGGGCTTAGTGAGGGTGTCAGTGTGAGGGCTTAGTGAGGGTGTCAGTGTGAGGGTTTAGTGAGGGTGTCAGTGTGAGGGTTCAGTGTGAGGGCTTAGTGGGGGTGTCAGTGTGAGGGTACAGTGTGAGGGCTTAGTGAGGGTGTCAGTGTGAGGGTTTAGTGTGAGGGCTTAGTGGGGGTGTCAGTGTGAGGGTACAGTGTGAGGGCTTAGTGGGGGTGTCAGTGTGAGGGTTTAGTGGGGGTGTCAGTGTGAGGGTTTAGTGTGAGGGTTTAGTGGGGGTGTCAGTGTGAGGGCTTAGTGTGAGGGCTTAGTGAGGGTGTCAGTGTGAGGGCTTAGTGAGGGTGTCAGTGTGAGGGTTTAGTGGGGGTGTCAGTGTGAGGGCTTAGTGAGGGTGTCAGTGTGAGGGTTTAGTGGGGGTGTCAGTGTGAGGGTTCAGTGTGAGGGCTTAGTGAGGGTGTCAGTGTGAGGGTTTAGCGTGAGGGCTTAGTGAGGGTGTCAGTGTGAGGGTTTAGTGAGGGTGTCAGTGTGAGGGCTTAGTGAGGGTGTCAGTGTGAGGGCTTAGTGAGGGTGTCAGTGTGAGGGTTTAGTGAGGGTGTCAGTGTGAGGGCTTAGTGAGGGTGTCAGTGTGAGGGCTTAGTGAGGGTGTCAGTGTGAGGGCTTAGTGGGGGTGTCAGTGTGAGGGCTTAGTGAGGGTGTCAGTGTGAGGGTTTAGCGTGAGGGCTTAGTGAGGGTGTCAGTGTGAGGGTTTAGTGAGGGTGTCAGTGTGAGGGCTTAGTGAGGGTGTCAGTGTGAGGGCTTAGTGAGGGTGTCAGTGTGAGGGTTTAGTGAGGGTGTCAGTGTGAGGGCTTAGTGGGGGTGTCAGTGTGAGGGCTTAGTGAGGGTGTCAGTGTGAGAGCTTAGTGAGGGTGTCAGTGTGAGGGCTTAGTGGGGGTGTCAGTGTGAGGGTTCAGTGTGAGGGCTTAGTGGGGGTGTCAGTGTGAGGGTTCAGTGTGAGGGCTTAGTGGGGGTGTCAGTGTGAGGGCTTAGTGAGGGTGTCAGTGTGAGGGTTCAGTGTGAGGGCTTAGTGGGGGTGTCAGTGTGAGGGTTTAGTGTGAGGGCTTAGTGAGGGTGTCAGTGTGAGGGCTTAGTGAGGGTGTCAGTGTGAGGGTTCAGTGTGAGGGCTTAGTGGGGGTGTCAGTGTGAGGGTTTAGTGGGGGTGTCAGTGTGAGGGTTCAGTGTGAGGGCTTAGTGGGGGTGTCAGTGTGAGGGCTTAGTGGGGGTGTCAGTGTGAGGGCTTAGTGGGGGTGTCAGTGTGAGGGCTTAGTGAGGGTGTCAGTGTGAGGGCTTAGTGGGGGTGTCAGTGTGAGGGTACAGTGTGAGGGCTTAGTGGGGGTGTCAGTGTGAGGGCTTAGTGGGGGTGTCAGTGTGAGGGTTCAGTGTGAGGGCTTAGTGGGGGTGTCAGTGTGAGGGTTTAGTGTGAGGGCTTAGTGAGGGTGTCAGTGTGAGGGCTTAGTGGGGGTGTCAGTGTGAGGGTTTAGTGTGAGGGTTTAGTGGGGGTGTCAGTGTGAGGGTTTAGTGTGAGGGCTTAGTGAGGGTGTCAGTGTGAGGGTTCAGTGTGAGGGCTTAGTGGGGGTGTCAGTGTGAGGGTTTAGTGTGAGGGCTTAGTGAGGGGGTCAGTGTGAGGGTTTAGTGTGAGGGCTTAGTGGGGGGGTCAGTGTGAGGGTTCAGTGTGAGGGCTTAGTGGGGGTGTCAGTGTGAGGGCTTAGTGAGGGTGTCAGTGTGAGGGTTCAGTGTGAGGGCTTAGTGAGGGTGTCAGTGTGAGGGCTTAGTGGGGGTGTCAGTGTGAGGGCTTAGTGAGGGTGTCAGTGTGAGGGCTTAGTGGGGGTGTCAGTGTGAGGGTTTAGTGGGGGTGTCAGTGTGAGGGTGTCAGTGTGAGGGCTTAGTGGGGGTGTCAGTGTGAGGGTTCAGTGTGAGGGCTTAGTGGGGGTGTCAGTGTGAGGGCTTAGTGGGGGTGTCAGTGTGAGGGCTTAGTGGGGGTGTCAGTGTGAGGGTTTAGTGAGGGTGTCAGTGTGAGGGCTTAGTGGGGGTGTCAGTGTGAGGGCTTAGTGGGGGTGTCAGTGTGAGGGCTTAGTGAGGGTGTCAGTGTGAGGGCTTAGTGGGGGTGTCAGTGTGAGGGTTTAGTGTGAGGGCTTAGTGGGGGTGTCAGTGTGAGGGCTTAGTGAGGGTGTCAGTGTGAGGGCTTAGTGAGGGTGTCAGTGTGAGGGTTTAGTGTGAGGGCTTAGTGAGGGTGTCAGTGTGAGGGTGTCAGTGTGAGGGCTTAGTGGGGGTGTCAGTGTGAGGGTGTCAGTGTGAGGGCTTAGTGGGGGTGTCAGTGTGAGGGTGTCAGTGTGAGGGCTTAGTGGGGGTGTCAGTGTGAGGGTTTAGTGGGGGTGTCAGTGTGAGGGTGTCAGTGTGAGGGCTTAGTGGGGGTGTCAGTGTGAGGGTTTAGTGGGGGTGTCAGTGTGAGGGTGTCAGTGTGAGGGCTTAGTGGGGGTGTCAGTGTGAGGGCTTAGTGTGAGGGCTTAGTGAGGGTGTCAGTGTGAGGGTGTCAGTGTGAGGGCTTAGTGAGGGTGTCAGTGTGAGGGTTCAGTGTGAGGGCTTAGTGGGGGTGTCAGTGTGAGGGTTTAGTGAGGGTGTCAGTGTGAGGGTTTAGTGAGGGTGTCAGTGTGAGGGCTTAGTGAGGGTGTCAGTGTGAGGGTGTCAGTGTGAGGGTGTCAGTGTGAGGGTTCAGTGTGAGGGCTTAGTGAGGGTGTCAGTGTGAGAGCTTAGTGAGGGTGTCAGTGTGAGGGCTTAGTGGGGGTGTCAGTGTGGGGGTGTCAGTGTGAGGGCTTAGTGGGGGTGTCAGTGTGAGAGTTCATTATGATATCACAAGTCGAAGACTACTCTACATTACATGCTAGGAATTCCAGTGCAATGTATAGTTATGACATGTTAATTGGATGATCATATGGGTAATTCGTTGACGACTCAACCTGTATCCGCTCTGTTAACGTACATCATGGCGGTGCAACAATGGCGTCGAATACTGAATCAAGAGCTCAATCATGAAACAATCATTTCTCGGTTCGCTTTGGGTCTGTGGGACCTCGTGGTACTTATATATTACAGGGTGTTCGGGGTGCTTGCCCAAGGCCCCGGGGTCTCGGTGGCCCGGGGTCTCGGTGGCCCGGGGTCTCGGTGGCCCGGGGTCTCGGTGGCCCGGGGTCTCGGTGGCCCGGGGTCTCGGTGGCCCGGGGTCTCGGTGGCCCGGGGTCTCGGTGGCCCGGGGTCTCGGTGGCCCGGGGGTCTCTGTGGCCCCGGTCTCCTTGGCCCCGGGGTCTCGGTGGCCCGTGGGTTTCGGTGGCTCGGGGTCTATGTAGCCCGGGGTCTGTGGGGCTCAGGCCTGGCCTGGGCCGGGTGTGGACTGACCTGGATGGATCTCCCTGGGTTTGGGCAGGTTGGTGACACACGTATGTGGACACATCAATACGTTGGCGGGGTGCAGCGACCCCTCCAGGAACTTCTTCTTGGTCTCTACCAGGTGGATGCCACCTAGCGGCGTCTGCAGCAGCAACAAACACACTTGGGTCACGTGGGTGCGGGACACTCGCAGGTCGTGTACATGGGTCTATTATCACTGACCCTGGGGGGAGGGGGGCACTACACTGACAGACCATCACTTACCCTGGGGGGAGGGGGGCACTACACTGACAGACCATCACTTACCCTGGGGGATGGGAGCACAACACTGACAGACCATCACTTACCATGGGGGGAGGGGAGCACTACACTGACAGACCATCACTTACCCTGGGGGGAGGGGGGCACTACACTGACAGACCATCACTTACCCTAGGGGGAGGGGGGCACTACACTGACAGACCATCACTGACCCTGGGGGGAGGGGGGCACTACACTGACAGACCATCACTTACCCTGGGGGATGGGAGCACTACACTGACAGACCATCACTTACCCTGGGGGGAGGGGGGCACTACACTGACAGACCATCACTTACCCTGGGGGGAGGGGGGCACTACACTGACAGACCATCACTTACCCTGGGGGGAGGGGGGCACTACACTGACAGACCATTAATTACCCTGGGGGGAGGGGGGGGGGCACTACACTGACAGACCATCACTTACCCAGGGGGGAGGGGGGCACTACACTGACAGACCATCACTGAGCCTGGGGGGAGGGAGGCACTACACTGACAGACCATCCCTGACCCTGGGGGGAGGGGAGCACTACACTGACAGACCATCACTTACCATGGGGGGAGGGGAGCACTACACTGACAGACCATCACTTACCCTGGGGGGAGGGGGGCACTACACTGACAGACCATCACTTACCCTGGGGGGAGGGGGGCACTACACTGACAGACCATCACTTACCCTGGGGGGTGGGGGGGGCACTACACTGACAGACCATCACTTACCCTGGTGGAAGGGGGGCACTACACTGACAGACCATCACTTACCCTGGGGGGAGGGGGGCACTACACTGACAGACCATCGCTGACCCTGGGGGGAGGGGAGCACTACACTGACAGACCATCACTTACCCTAGGGGGAGGGGGGCACTACACTGACAGACCATCACTGACCCTGGGGGGAGGGGAGCACTACACTGACAGACCATCACTTACCCTGGGGGGAGGGGAGCACTACACTGACAGACCATCACTTACCCTGGGGGGAGGGGGGCACTACACTGACAGACCATCACTTACCCTGGGGGATGGGAGCACTACACTGACAGACCATCACTTACCCTGGGGGGAGGGGGGCACTACACTGACAGACCATCACTTACCCTGGGGGGAGGGGGGCACTACACTGACAGACCATCACTTACCCTGGGGGGAGGGGGGCACTACACTGACAGACCATTAATTACCCTGGGGGGAGGGGGGGGGGGGCACTACACTGACAGACCATCACTTACCCAGGGGGGAGGGGGGCACTACACTGACAGACCATCACTGAGCCTGGGGGGAGGGAGGCACTACACTGACAGACCATCCCTGACCCTGGGGGGAGGAGAGCACTACACTGACAGACCATCACTTACCCTAGGGGGAGGGGGGCACTACACTGACAGACCATGACTGACCATGGGGGGAGGGGAGCACTACACTGACAGACCATCACTTACCCTGGGGGGAGGGAAGCACTACACTGACAGACCATCACTTACTCTGGGGGGAGGGGGGCACTACACTGACAGACCATCACTTACCCTGGGGGGATGGGAGCACTACACTCACAGACCGTCACTTACCCTGGGGGGAGGGGAACACTACACTGACAGACCATCACTTACCCTGGGGGGAGGGGGGCACTACACTCACAGACCATCACTTACCCTGGGGGGAGGGGGGCACTACACTCACAGACCATCACTTACCCTGGTGGGAGGGGAGCACTACACTGACAGACCATCACTTACCCTGGGGGGAGGGGGGCACTACACTGACAGACCATCACTTACCCTGGGGGGAGGGGAGCACTGCACTGACAGACCATCACTTACCTTGGGGGGAGGGGGGCACTACACTGACAGACCATCACTTACCCTGGGGGGAGGGGGGGGGCACTACACTGACAGACCATCACCGACCCTGGGGGGACGGGGGGGGGACTACACTGACAGACCATCACCGACCCTGGGGGATGGGAGCACTACACTGACAGACCATCACTGACCATGGGGGGATGGGAGCACTACACTGACAGACCATCACTTACCCTGGGGGGAGGGGAGCACTACACTGACAGACCATCACTTACCCTGGGGGGATGGGAGCACTACACTGACAGACCATCACTTACCCTGGGGGGAGGGGAGCACTACACTGACAGACCACCACTTACCCTGGGGGGAGGGGAGCACTACACTGACAGACCATCACTTACCCTGGGGGGATGGGAGCACTACACTGACAGACCATCACTTACCCTGGGGGGAGGGGAGCACTACACTGACAGACCATCACTTACCCTGGGGGGATGGGAGCACTACACTGACAGACCATCACTTACCCTGGGGGGATGGGAGCACTACACTGACAGACCATCACTTACCCTGGGGGGAGGGGAGCACTACACTGCCAGACCATCACTTACCCTGGGGGGATGGGAGCACTACACTGACAGACCATCACTCACCCTGGGGGGAGGGGAGCACTACACTGACAGACCATCACTTACCCTGGGGGGATGGGAGCACTACACTGACAGACCATCACTTACCCTGGGGGGATGGGAGCACTACACTGACAGACCATCACTTACCCTGGGGGGAGGGGAGCACTACACTGACAGACCATCACTTACCCTGGGGGGATGGGAGCACTACACTGACAGACCATCACTTACCCTGGGGGGAGGGGAGCACTACACTGACAGACCATCACTTACCCTGGGGGGAGGGGAGCACTACACTGACAGACCATCACTTACCCTGGGCGGAGGGGAGCACTACACTGACAGACCATCACTTACCCTGGGGGGAGGGGAGCACTACACTGACAGACCATCACTTACCCTGGGGGGATGGGAGCACTACACTGACAGACCATCACTGACCATGGGGAGAGGGGGGCACTACACTGACAGACCATCACTTACCCTGGGCGGAGGGGAGCACTACACTGACAGACCATCACTTACCCTGGTGGGAGGGGGGCACTACACTGACAGACCATCACTTACCCTGGGGGGGGGGACTACACTGACAGACCATCACTTACCCTGGGGGGAGGGGGGCACTACACTGACAGATCATCACTTACCCTGGGGGGAGGGGGGCACTACACTGACAGACCATCACTTACCCTGGGGGGATGGGAGCACTACACTGACAGACCATCACTTACCCTGGGGGGATGGGAGCACTACACTGACAGACCATCACTTACCCTGGGGGGATGGGAGCACTACACTGACAGACCATCACTTACCCTGGGGGGAGGGGGGCACTACACTGACAGACCATCACTTACCCTGGGCGGAGGGGAGCACTACACTGACAGACCATCACTTACCCTGGTGGGAGGGGGGCACTACACTGACAGACCATCACTTACCCTGGGGGGGGGGACTACACTGACAGACCATCACCGACCCTGGGGGGACGGGGGGGGGGGACTACACTGACAGATCATCACTTACCCTGGGGGGAGGGGGGCACTACACTGACAGACCATCACTTACCCTGGGGGGATGGGAGCACTACACTGACAGACCATCACTTACCCTGGGGGTATGGGAGCACTACACTGACAGACCATCACTTACCCTGGGGGGATGGGAGCACTACACTGACAGACCATCACTTACCCTGGGGGGAGGGGGGCACTACACTGACAGACCATCACTTACCCTGGGGGGAGGGGGGCACTACACTCACAGACCATCACTTACCCTGGGGGGATGGGAGCACTACACTGACACACCACCACTTACCCTGGGGGGAGGGGAGTACTGTACTGACAGACCATCACCGACCCTGGGGGGACTGGGGGGGACTACACTGACAGACCATCACTTACCCTGGTGGGAGGGGGGCACTACACTGACAGATTATCACTTACCCTGGGGGGAGGGGAGCACTACACTGACAGACCATCACTTACCCTGGTGGGAGGGGGGCACTAAACTGACAGACCATCACTTACCCTGAGGGGAGGGGTGCACTACACTGACATACCATCACTTACCCTGGTGGGAGGGGGGCACTACACTGACAGATTATCACTTACCCTAGGGGGAGGGGAGCACTACACTGACAGACCATCACTTACCCTGGTGGGAGGGGGGCACTAAACTGACAGACCATCACTTACCCTGAGGGGAGGGGTGCACTACACTGACATACCATCACTTACCCTGAGGGGAGGGGTGCACTACACTGATAGACCATCACTTACCCTGGGGGGAGGGGGGCACTACACTCACAGACCATCACTTACCCTGGGGGGATGGGAGCACTACACTGACACACCACCACTTACCCTGGGGGGAGGGGGGTACTGTACTGACAGACCATCACCGACCCGGGGGGGACGGGGGGGGGACTACACTGACAGACCATCACTTACCCTGGTGGGAGGGGGGCACTACACTGACAGATTATCACTTACCCTGGGGGGAGGGGAGCACTACACTGACAGACCATCACTTACCCTGGTGGGAGGGGGGCACTAAACTGACAGACCATCACTGACCATGGGGGGAGGGGAGCACTACACTGACATACCATCACTTACCCTGAGGGGAGGGGTGCACTACACTGATAGACCATCACCGACCCTGGGGGGAGGGGAGCACTACACTGACAGACCATCACTTACCCTGGTGGGAGGGGGGCACTAAACTGACAGACCATCACTTACCCTGAGGGGAGGGGTGCACTACACTGATAGACCATCACCGACCCTGGGGGGAGGGGAGCACTACACTGACAGACCATCACTTACCCTGGGGGGAGGGGAGCACTACACTGACAGACCATCACTTACCCTGGTGGGAGGGGGGCACTAAACTGATAGACCATCACTTACCCTGAGGGGAGGGGTGCACTACACTGATAGACCATCACCGACCCTGAGGGGAGGGGTGCACTACACTAACAGACCATCACTTACCCTGGGGGGAGGGGGGCACTACACTGATAGACCATCACCGACCCTGGGGGGAGGGGTGCACTACACTGACAGACCATCACCGACCCTGGGGTAAAGGGGAGCACTACATTTGACAGACCATCACTTACCCTGGGGGGAGGGGAGCACTACACTGACAGACCATCACTTACCCTGGGGGAAGGGGAGCACTACACTGACAGACCATCACTTACCCTGGGGGGAGGGGGGCACTACCTTTGACAGACCATCACTTACCCTGGGGGGAGGGGGGCACTATACTGACAGACCATCCCTGAACCTGGGGGATGGGAGCACTACACTGACAGACCATCACTTACCCTGGGGGGAGGGGGGCACTACACTGACAGACCATCACTGACCATGGGGGGAGGGGAGCACTACACTGACAGACCATCACTTACCCTGGGGGGAGGGGGGCACTACACTGACAGACCATCACTTACCCTGGGGGGAGGGGGGCACTACACTGACAGACCATCACTGACCATGGGGGGAGGGGAGCACTACACTGACAGACCATCACTTACCCTGGGGGGAGGGGGGCACTACACTGACAGACCATCACTGACCATGGGGGGAGGGGAGCACTACACTGACAGACCATCACTTACCCTGGGGGGAGGGGGGCACTACACTGACAGACCATCACTTACCCTGGGGGGGGCACTACACTGACAGACCATCACTTACCCTGGGGGATGGAAGCACTACACTGACAGACCATCACTTACACTGGGGGGAGGGGGGCACTACACTGACATACCATCACTTACCCTGGGGGGAGGGGGGCACTACACTGACAAACCATCACTTACCCTGGGGGGAGGGGGGCACTACACTGACAGACCATCACCGACCCTGGGGGGACGGGGGGGGGGACTACACTGACAGACCATCACTTACCCTGGGGGGAGGGGGGCACTACACTGACAGATTATCACTTACCCTGGGGGGAGGGGAGCAGTACACTGACAGACCATCCCTTACCCTGGTGGGAGGGGGGCACTACACTGATAGACCATCACCGACCCTGGGGGAGGGGTGCACTACACTGACAGACCATCACCGACCCTGGGGGGACGGGGGGGGGGGACTACACGGACAGACCATCACTTACCCTGGTGGGAGGGGGGCACTACACTGACAGATTATCACTTACCCTGGGGGGGGCACTACACTGACAGACCATCACTTACCCTGGGGGATGGAAGCACTACACTGACAGACCATCCCTTACCCTGGTGGGAGGGGGGCACTAAACTGACAGACCATCACTTACCCTGAGGGGAGGGGTGCACTACACTGATAGACCATCACCGACCCTGGGGGAAAGGGGAGCACTACATTTGACAGACCGTCACTTACCCTGGGGGGAGGGGAGCACTACACTGACAGACCATCACTTACCCTGGGGGGAGGGGTGCACTACACTGACAGACCATCACTTGCCCTGGGGGGACGGGGGAACTACACTGACGGACCATCACTTACCCTGTGGGGAGGGGGCACTACATGTGACAGACCATCACTTACCCTGGGGGGAGGGGGAGCACTACATTTGACAGACCATCACTTACCCTGGGGGGAGGGGAGCACTACATTTGACAGACCATCACTTACCCTGGGGGGAGGGGAGCACTACATTTGACAGACCATCACCGACCCTGGGGGAAAGGGGAGCGCTACACTGACAGACCATCACTGACCCTGGAGGGAGGGGAGCACCACACTGACAGACCATCACTGACCCTGGGGGGAGGGGTGCACTACACTGACAGACCATCGCTGACTCTGGGGGGCAGGGGAGCACCACACTGACATACCATCACTTACCCTGGGGGGAGGGGAGGGGGGCGCACTGCACTGACAATCACTTATCCTGGGGGGAGGGGAGCACTACACTGACAGACCATCCCTTACCCTGGGGGGAGGGGGGGGGGGCACTACACTGACAGACCATCACTTACCCTGGGGGAGGGGAGCACTACACTGACAGACCATCACTGACCCTGGGGGGAGGGGAGCACTACACTGACAGACCATCACTTACCCTGGGGGGAGGGGGGTACTACACTGACAGACCATCACTGACCCTGGGGGGAGGGGAGCACTACACTGGCAGACCATCACCGACCCTGGGGGGACGGGGGGGGGCACTACACTCACAGACCATCACTTACCCTGGTGGGAGGGGGGCACTACACTGACAGATTATCACTTACCCTGGGGGAGGGGAGCACTACACTGGCAGACCATCACCGACCCTGGGGGAAGGGGAGCACTACACTGACAGACCATCACCGACCCTTGGGGGAGGGAAGCACTACACTGACAGACCATCACTTACCCTGGGGGGAGGGGAGCACCACACTGACAGACCATCACTGACCCTGGGGGGAGAGGGGGGGGGGATACACTGACAGACCATCACTGATCCTGGGGGGAGGGGAGCACCACATTTGACAGACAATCACCGACCCTTGGGGGAGGGGGGCACTACACTGACAGACCATCACCGACCCTGGGGTAAAGGGGAGCACTACATTTGACAGACAATCACCGACCCTGGGGGGAGGGGGGCACTACACTGACAGACCATCACTTACCCTTCGGGGGATGGGAGCACTACACTCACAGACCGTCACTTACCCTGGGGGGAGGGGAGCACTACACTGACAGACCATTACTTACCCTGGTGGGAGGGGGGCACTACACTGACAGACCATCACTTATCCTGGGGGGGATACACTGACAGACCATCACTTACCCTGGGGGGGCACTACACTGACAGACCATCACTTACCCTTCGGGGGAGGGGGGCACTACACTGACAGACCATCACTTACCCTTGGGGGAGGGGGGGTACTACACTGACAGACTATCACTTATCCTGGGGGGGATACACTGACAGACCATCACTTACCCTGGGGGGGCACTACACTGACAGACCATCACTTACCCTGGGGGCAGGGGAGCACCACACTGACAGACCATCACTTACCCTGAGGGGAGGGGTGCACTACACTGATAGACCATCACCGACCCTGGGGGAAAGGGCAGCACTACACTGACAGACCATCACTTATCCTGGGGGGAGGGGAGGGGGAATACACTGACAGCCTATCACTTACCCTGGCGGGGGGGGAGCACTACACTGACAGACCATCACTTACCCTGGGGGGAGGGGCACTACACTGACAGACCATCACTTACCCTGGAGGGAGGGGGGGGCACTACACTGACAGACCATCACTTACCTTGTCGGGAGGGGGGGGGGGGCACTACACTGGCAGACAATCACTTACCCTGAGGGAGGGGAGCACTACACTGACAGACCATCACTTACCCTGGGGGGAGGGGCACTACACTGACAGACCATCATTTACCCTGGGGGGAGGGGGGGGGCACTACACTGACAGACCATCACTTACCTTGTCGGGAGGGGGGGTGGGCACTACACTGGCAGACAATCACTTACCCTGGGGGAGGGGAGCACTACACTGACAGACCATCACTTACCTTGTCGGGAGGGGGGTGGGCACTACACTGACAGGCCATCACTTACCCTGGGGCAGGGGGGAGGGGGGGGCACTACACTGACAGACCATCACTTACCCTGGGGGGAGGGGACTACACACTCTGACCATCCCTTACCCTCGGCAGGTTGTTGGGTGGGGGGGGTACTACACAGTGTGACCATCACTTACCCCGGACAGGTAGTTGGGGGTGGGGGGGGGGGGAGTACTAGTCTGGCCATCACTTACCCTGGGGGGAGGGGACTACACACTCTGACCATCCCTTACCCTCGGCAGGTTGTTGGGTGGGGGGGGTACTACACAGTGTGACCATCACTTACCCCGGACAGGTAGTTGGGGGTGGGGGGGGGGGGGAGTACTAGTCTGGCCATCACTTACCCTGGGGGGAGCACTACACTGACAGACCATCACTTACCCTGGGCAGGTAGTTGTGGGGGGGGGGGGGGGAGTACTAGTCTGGCCATCACTTACCCTGGGGAGAGGGGACTACACACTGACCATCACTTACCCTGGGCAGGTAGTTGTGGGGGGGGGGGGGAGTACTACACAGTCTGACCATCACTCACCCTGTGCTGGTAGTTCGGGGGTGGGGGAGCACTAAACAATCTGACCATCACTTACCCCGGGCAGGTAGTTGGGAGGGTGGGGGGGGGGTACTACACATTCTGACCATCACTTACCCTGGGAAGGTAGTTGGGCGGCACCAGCGCCAGACAGTAGACTCCGACCTGGTGAATACTGTCCACCGCCTGCAGCACTCGGCTCATCCATTGAAAGCTCTGAAATCAGCACGAAAACTGCCTGAAATATACTGTTACAGCTACAATGAAAGCAAAGTGAGAGTGCAGTGACTTTGAGGGGGCGGGGGTGCAGTGACTGTGGGGGTTGAGTGTGCGATGAGTGGGTTGAGGGTGCAGTGATTGTTGGGGTGAGGGGGCAGTGACTGTGGGGGTGAGGGTGCAGTGACTATAGGGTGAGAGTGCAGTGACTGTGGGGGTGAGGGTGCAGTGACTGTGAGGGGTGAGAGTGCATTGATTGTGAGGGGTGAGGGTGCAGTGACTGTGGGGGTGAAGGTGCAGTGACTGTGGGGGTGAGCGTGCAGTCACTGTCTAGGATGAGGGTGCAGTGACTATAGGGTGAGAGTGCAGTGACTGTGATGGGTGAGGGTGCAGTGACTGGGGGGGTGAGGGTGCAGTCACTGTATAGGATGAGGGTGCAGTGACTCTAGGGTGAGGGTGCAGTGACTGTGATGGGTGAGGGTGCAGTGACTGGGGGGGTGAGGGTGCAGTCACTGTATAGGATGAGGGTGCAGTGACTGTGATGGGTGAGGGTGCAGTGACTGTGATGGGTGAGGGTGCAGTGACTGTGGAGGTGAGGGTGCAGTGATGGTAGGGGTGAGGGCGCAGTGACTGTGGGGGTGAGGGTGCACTGACTGTGGGGGTGAGGGTGCTGTGACTGTATAGGGTGAGGGTGCAGTGACTGTGAGGGGTGTGGACTGTGATGAGGGGTGGCGGTGCAGTGCGTGAGGGGAGGGTGGGGCGTGGTGTCTTACCTCCTCCTCCGTGCACTCTGGCCTCTGCTCGGCGATGATGATGATGCGGTCGTCCTTGAGAACTCGTATTGAAAACACCGCAATCCTGCGGAACAAAGTGTTAATTCATATCAGACACAACGCGCAGTGTAACGTCACTGGTCCATATCCCCATCACTGGTCCATATCCCCATCACTGGTCCACATCAATGGTCCATATCACTGACCCGCAGTGTAACGTCACTGGTCCATATCCCCATCACTGGTCCACATCACTGGTCCATATCACTGGTCCATATCACTGGTCCACATCACTGGTCCATATCCCCATCACTGGTCCACATCACTGGTCCATATCACTGGTCCATATCACTGGTCCATATCACTGGTCCACATCACTGGTCCATATCCCCATCACTGGTCCCCATCACTGGTCCACATCACTGGTCCATATCACTGGTCCACATCACTGGTCCACATCACTGGTCCACATCACTGGTCCCCATCAATGGACCACATCACTGGTCCATATCCCCATTAATGGACCACATCACTGGTCCATATCACTGGTCCACATCACTGGTCCATATCCCCATCACTGGTCCACATCACTGGTCCATATCACTGGTCCATATCCCCATCACTGGTCCACATCACTGGTCCATATCACTGGTCCATATCCCCATCACTGGTCCACATCACTGGTCCACATCACTGGTCCATATCACTGGTCCATATCCCCATCAATGGACCACATCACTGGTCCATATCCCCATTAATGGATCACATCACTGGTCCATATCCCCATCACTGGTCCACATCACTGGTCCACATCACTGGTCCATATCACTGGTCCACATCACTGGTCCACATCACTGGACCACATCACTGGTCCCCATCAATGGACCACATCACTGGTCCATATCCCCATTAATGGACCACATCACTGGTTCATATCCCCATCACTGGACCACATCACTGGTCCATATCCCCATCAATGGACCACATCAGTGGTCCATATCCCCATCACTGGACCACATCACTGGTCCATATCCCCATCACTGGACCACATCACTGGTCCATATCCCCATCGATGGACCACATCACTGGTTCATATCCCCATCGATGGACCACATCACTGGTCCATATCCCCATCGATGGACCACATCACTGGTCCATATCCCCATCAATGGACCACATCACTGGTCCATATCCCCATCAATGGACCACATCACTGGTCCATATCCCCATCAATGGACCACATCACTGGTTCATATCCCCATCGATGGACCACATCACTGGTCCATATCCCCATCGATGGACCACATCACTGGTCCATATCCCCATCAATGGACCACATCACTGGTCCATATCCCCATCGATGGACCACATCACTGGTCCATATCCCCATCGATGGACCACATCACTGGTCCATATCCCCATCAATGGACCACATCACTGGTCCATATCCCCATCAATGGACCACATCACTGCTCCATATCCCCATCAATGGACCACATCACTGCTCCATAGCCTCATCACTGGACCACATCACTGGTCCATATCCCCATCACTGGACCACATCACTGGTTCATATCCCCATCGATGGACCACATCACTGGTTCATATCCCCATCGATGGACCACATCACTGGTCCATATCCCCATCGATGGACCACATCACTGGTCCATATCCCCATCACTGGACCACATCACTGGTCCATATCCCCATCAATGGACCACATCACTGGTCCATATCCCCATCAATGGACCACATCACTGGTCCATATCCCCATCAATGGACCACATCACTGCTCCATATCCCCATCAATGGACCACATCACTGGTCCATATCCCCATTAATGGACCACATCACTGGTCCATATCCCCATCACTGGTCCATATCCCCATCACTGGACCACATCACTGGTCCATATCCCCATCACTGGACCACATCACTGGTTCATATTCCCATCACCGGACCACATCACTGGTCCATATCCCCATCAATGGACCACATCACTGGACCACATCACTGGTCCATATCCCCATCGATGGACCACATCACTGGTCCATATCCCCATCGATGGACCACATCACTGGTCCATATCCCCATCAATGGACCACATCACTGGTCCATATCCCCATCAATGGACCACATCACTGCTCCATATCCCCATCGATGGACCACATCACTGCTCCATAGCCTCATCACTGGACCACATCACTGGTCCATATCCCCATCACTGGACCACATCACTGGTTCATATCCCCATCGATGGACCACATCACTGGTTCATATCCCCATCGATGGACCACATCACTGGTCCATATCCCCATCGATGGACCACATCACTGGTCCATATCCCCATCACTGGACCACATCACTGGTCCATATCCCCATCAATGGACCACATCACTGGTCCATATCCCCATCAATGGACCACATCACTGCTCCATATCCCCATCGATGGACCACATCACTGCTCCATATCCCCATCAATGGACCACATCACTGGTCCATATCCCCATTAATGGACCACATCACTGGTCCATATCCCCATCAATGGACCACATCACTGGTCCATATCCCCATCAATGGACCACATCACTGGTCCATATCCCCATCAATGGACCACATTACTGCTCCATATCCCCATCACTGGACCACATAACTGGACCACATCACTGGTCCATATCCCCATCAATGGACCACATCACTGGTCTATATTCTCACCTGCCGCGGTAGATGAACTTCATGGGTTCAACCGCGAGAACTGTGGCGATGACGTCATCCGTGTTATGTCTCCTGGCGGTCACCGTGATCAGTCCCTCGTAGCTCCCGCACACGAATATCAGGCCGCCCTGCAGCACGACAAACAGCGCGCTGTGAGACATGGGGAGGGCGGTCCGGGGGGTGGCGGGGGGGGGGGGGTAGACAGATGGACAGGGCGGGCGGGCCGGGGGGGTTAGACAGATGGACAGGGCGGGCGGGCCGGGGCAGTTAGACACCGAAATAATGGGCCGTGGAAGGGCAGGGTGCTGTCAGACATCAAGGGACTGAGCGGGGGAGGGACAGGGTGCTGTTAAGACACCAAAAGAATGGGCGGGGGAGGGGCAGGGGGCTGTCAGACATCAAGGTACTGGGCGGGGAGGGACAGGGGGCTGTCAGACATCAAGGGACTGGGCCGGGGAGGGGCAGGGCGCTGTCAGACATCAAGGTACTGGGCGGGGGAGGGGCAGGGCGCTGTCAGACATCAAGGAACTGGGCGGGGAGGGACAGGGGGCTGTCAGACATCAAGGGACTGGGCGGGGGAGGGGCAGGGCGCTGTCAGACATCAAGGTACTGGGCGGGGAGGGGCAGGGCGCTGTCAAACATCAAGGAACTGGGCGGGGGAGGGGCAGGGCGCTGTCAGCCATCAAGGTACGGGGCGGGAGAGGGACAGGGGGCTGTCAGACATCAAGGTACTAGGCCGGGGAGGGGCAGGGCGCTGTCACCCATCAAGGGACTGCGCGCGGAAGGGGCAGGGCGCTGTCAGCCATCAAGGTACGGGGCCGGGGAGGGGCAGGGCGCTGTCAGCTATCAAGGTACGGGGCGGGAGAGGGACAGGGGGCTGTCAGACATCAAGGAACTGGGCGGGAGAGGGGCAGGGCGCTGTCAGCCATCAAGGTACTGGGCGGGGGAGGGGCAGGGCGCTGTCAGACATCAAGGTACTGGGCGGGGAAGGGGCAGGGCGCTGTTAGACATCTAGGGACTGGGCGAGGGAGGGGCAGGGCGCTGTTAGACATCTAGGGACTAGGCAGGTGGAGGGGCAGGGCGCTGTTAGACATCTAGGGACTAGGCAGGTGGAGGGGCAGGGCACTGTTAGACATCTAGGGACTGGGCGAGGGAGGGGCAGGGCGCTGTTAGACATCTAGGGACTGGGCGAGGGAGGGGCAGGGCGCTGTCACCCATCTAGGGACTGGGCGAGCGAGGGGCAGGGCGCTGTCAGACATCAAGGGACTGGGCGAGGGAGGGGCAGGGCGCTGTTAGACATCTAGGGACTGGGCGAGGGAGGGGCAGGGCGCTGTTAGACATCTAGGGACTGGGCGAGGGAGGGGCAGGGCGCTGTCACCCATCTAGGGACTGGGCGAGGGAGGGGCAGGGCGCTGTCACCCATCTAGGGACTGGGCGAGGGAGGGGCAGGGCGCTGTCAGACATCAAGGGACTGGGCGAGGGAGGGGCAGGGCGCTGTCAGACATCAAGGGACTGGGCGAGGGAGGGGCAGGGCGCTGTCAGACATCAAGGTACTGAGCGAGGGAGGGGCAGGGCGCTGTCAGACATCAAGGGACTGGGCGAGGGAGGGGCAGGGCGCTGTTAGACATCTAGGGACTAGGCAGGTGGAGGGTGGGTGGTTCTCTTACGAAAGTACAAGACTAAAGCCTTATAGGGACATAGAATCAGGCCACGTGGGGCCGTGACTCAGACAAGATGGCCGCACTTACAGGGCCTAGAAAGCCCAGCAGTCCGGTCCGCACGAAAGTCTGCTCCCCTACAGGCCGTCCGTCACTGTGAACTGGCGCCACCTGGCAAACACACCATGTATAGCATTAGACAGGATTAAATGGCATCAAACACAACGGATTATTGACATGAACTGCTCCAAAATACCGACACTGACCATGAAGACAAGTATCTAACCAAAGGAGCTGGTGAAAGTGGTCTGTACGTGCCCGGGCGGGGCCGCGCTCACCTTAAACATGTGGCTGGAGATGCCTTCGAGTCCCCAGTACTGGGTGCCGCAGTACGGTGAGCTGAGGCACAGCTCACCCACCTCATCTGTCTTACACAGTGTCGCCGGCCCCTCCAGTTTAACCACCACCATCACACCTGCAACAGACCCAAGAGCCGTCAACAGAGCCATCAACAGCTGCATCACTTCACACTGTTACATGGCTACAGGGTGAGAGCAGCGTGGGGGCGAGAGGCTGAGGGGTGAGAGCAGCGTGGGGGCAAGAGGCTGAGGGGTGAGAGCAGCGTGGGGGCGAGAGGCTGAGTGGTGAGAGCAGCAGAGGGGGCGAGAGGCTGAGGGGTGAGAGCAGCGTGGGGGTGAGAGCAGCAGGGGGGCGAGAGGCTGAGTGGTGAGAGCAGCAGGGGGGCGAGAGGCTGAGTGGCGAGAGCAGCAGGGGGGTGAGAGGCTGAGGGGTGAGAGCAGCATGCCATGGGGGCGAGAGGCCGAGGGGTGAGAGCAGCAGGGGGGTGAGAGGCTGAGGGGTGAGAGCAGCAGGGGGGTGAGAGGCTGAGGGGTGAGAGCAGCAGGGAGGCGAGAGGCTGAGTGGTGAGAGCAGCAGGGGGGTGTGAGGCTGAGTGGTGAGAGCAGCAGGGGGGTGAGAGGCTGAGGGGTGAGAGCATCATGAGGGCGAGAGGCTGAGGGGTGAGAGCAGCAGGGGGGCGAGAGGCTGAGGGGTGAAAGCAGCAGGGGGGTGAGAGGCTGAGGGGCGAGAGCAGCAGGGGGGTGAGAGGCTGAGGGGGGTGAGAGGCTGAGGGGTGAGAGCAGCATAGGGGCGAGATGCAGAGGGGTGAGAGCAGCAGGGGGGTGAGAGACGCTGAGGGGTGAGAGCAGCAGGGGGTTGAGAGACTGAGGGGTGAGAGCAGCAGGGGTGAGAGCAGCAGAGGGGTGAGAGGCTGAGGGGTGAGAGCAGCAGGGGGGTGAGAGGCTGAGGGGTGAGAGCAGCAGGGGGGGCGAGAGGCTGAGGGGTGAGAGCAGCATGGGGGCGAAAGGCTGAGGGGCGAGAGCAGCAGGGGGGCGAGAGGCTGAGTGGTGAGAGCAGCAGAGGGGCGATAGGCTGAGTGGTGAGAGCAGCAGAGGGGCGATAGGCTGAGTGGTGAGAGCATCATGAGGGCGAAGGGACTGAGGGGTGAGAGCAGCAGAGGGGTGAGGCTGAGGAGTGAGAGCAGCAGGGGGGGCGAGAGGCTGAGTGGTGAGAGCAGCAGGGGGGTGAGAGGCTGAGTGGTGAGAGCAGCAGGGGGGGGGGCGAGAGGCTGAGGGATGAGAGCAGCAGGGGGGTGAGAGGCTGAGGGGTGAGAGCAGCGTGGGGGCGAGAGGCTGAGGGGTGAGAGCAGCAGGGGGGTGAGAGGCTAAGTGGTGAGAGCAGCGTGGGGGCGAGAGGCTGAGGGGTGAGAGCAGCAGGGGGGTGTGAGGCTGAGGGGTGAGAGCAGCAGGGGGGCGAGAGGCTGAGGGGTGAGAGCAGCAGGGGGGTGAGAGGCTGAGTGGTGAGAGCAGCAGGGGGGGGGGCGAGAGGCTGAGGGATGAGAGCAGCAGGGGGGTGAGAGGCTGAGGGGTGAGAGCAGCGTGGGGGCGAGAGGCTGAGGGGTGAGAGCAGCAGGGGGGTGAGAGGCTGAGGGGTGAGAGCAGCAGGGGGGCGAGAGGCTGAGGGGTGAGAGCAGCAGGGGGGTGAGAGGCTGAGTGGTGAGATCAGCAGGGGGGGGGCGAGAGGCTGAGGGATGAGAGCAGCAGGGGGGTGAGAGGCTGAGGGGTGAGAGCATCATGAGGGCGAGAGGCTGCGGGGTGAAAGCAGCAGGGGAGGGGGGCGAGAGGCTGAGGGATGAGAGCAGCAGGGGGGTGAGAGGCTGAGGGGTGAGAGCAGCAGGGGGGGCGAGAAGCTGAGCGGTGAGAGCAGCAGGGGGTGAGAGGCTGAGGGGTGAGAGCAGCAGGGTGAGAGCAGCAGAGGGGTGAGAGCAACGGAGGGGTGAGAGCAGCAGAGGGGTGAGAGCAGCAGAGGGGTGAGAGGCTGAGGGGTGAGAGCAGCATGGGGGCGAGAGGCTCAGGGGTGAGAGGGGCTGAGGGGTGGGATGGGCTAAGGGGTGAGCGGGGATGATGGGTGGTAGGGGCTCAGGGGTGAGAGGGGCTGAGGGGTGGGATGGGCTAAGGGGTGAGCGGGGATGATAGGTGGTAGGGGCTGAGGGGTGAGAGCAGCATAGGGGCGAGATGCAGAGGGGTGAGAGCAGCAGGGGGGTGAGAGACGCTGAGGGGTGAGAGCAGCAGGGGGTTGAGAGACTGAGGGGTGAGAGCAGCAGGGGTGAGAGCAGCAGAGGGGTGAGAGGCTGAGGGGTGAGAGCAGCAGGGGGGTGAGAGGCTGAGGGGTGAGAGCAGCAGGGGGGGCGAGAGGCTGAGGGGTGAGAGCAGCATGGGGGCGAAAGGCTGAGGGGCGAGAGCAGCAGGGGGGCGAGAGGCTGAGGGGTGAGAGCAGCAGGGGGGCGATAGGCTGAGTGGTGAGAGCAGCAGAGGGGCGATAGGCTGAGTGGTGAGAGCATCATGAGGGCGAAGGGACTGAGGGGTGAGAGCAGCAGAGGGGTGAGGCTGAGGAGTGAGAGCAGCAGGGGGGGCGAGAGGCTGAGTGGTGAGAGCAGCAGGGGGGTGAGAGGCTGAGTGGTGAGAGCAGCAGGGGGGGGGGGCGAGAGGCTGAGGGATGAGAGCAGCAGGGGGGTGAGAGGCTGAGGGGTGAGAGCAGCGTGGGGGCGAGAGGCTGAGGGGTGAGAGCAGCAGGGGGGTGAGAGGCTAAGTGGTGAGAGCAGCGTGGGGGCGAGAGGCTGAGGGGTGAGAGCAGCAGGGGGGTGTGAGGCTGAGGGGTGAGAGCAGCAGGGGGGCGAGAGGCTGAGGGGTGAGAGCAGCAGGGGGGTGAGAGGCTGAGTGGTGAGAGCAGCAGGGGGGGGGGCGAGAGGCTGAGGGATGAGAGCAGCAGGGGGGTGAGAGGCTGAGGGGTGAGAGCAGCGTGGGGGCGAGAGGCTGAGGGGTGAGAGCAGCAGGGGGGTGAGAGGCTGAGGGGTGAGAGCAGCAGGGGGGCGAGAGGCTGAGGGGTGAGAGCAGCAGGGGGGTGAGAGGCTGAGTGGTGAGATCAGCAGGGGGGGGGCGAGAGGCTGAGGGATGAGAGCAGCAGGGGGGTGAGAGGCTGAGGGGTGAGAGCATCATGAGGGCGAGAGGCTGCGGGGTGAAAGCAGCAGGGGAGGGGGGCGAGAGGCTGAGGGATGAGAGCAGCAGGGGGGTGAGAGGCTGAGGGGTGAGAGCAGCAGGGGGGGCGAGAAGCTGAGCGGTGAGAGCAGCAGGGGGTGAGAGGCTGAGGGGTGAGAGCAGCAGGGTGAGAGCAGCAGAGGGGTGAGAGCAACGGAGGGGTGAGAGCAGCAGAGGGGTGAGAGCAGCAGAGGGGTGAGAGCAGCAGAGGGGTGAGAGGCTGAGGGGTGAGAGCAGCATGGGGGCGAGAGGCTCAGGGGTGAGAGGGGCTGAGGGGTGGGATGGGCTAAGGGGTGAGCGGGGATGATGGGTGGTAGGGGCTCAGGGGTGAGAGGGGCTGAGGGGTGGGATGGGCTAAGGGGTGAGCGGGGATGATAGGTGGTAGGGGCTGAGGGGTGGGATGGGATGGGCTAAGGGGTGAGCGGGGATGATGGGTGGGAGGGGCTGAGGGGTGAGAGGGGCTGAGGGATTAGAGGGGCTGAAGGGTGGTATGGTCCGAGGGGTGAGCGGGGAAGATGGGTGGGAGGCTGAGAGGTGGGAGGGGCTGAGGGGTTCGATGGGCTTAGGGGTGAGCGGGGATGATGGGTGGGAGGGGCTGAGGGGTGGGATAGGCTGAAAGTGAGCGGGGATGATGGGTGGGAGGGGCTGAGGGGTGGTAGGGACTGAGGGGTGAGCGGGGATGAGGGGTGGTAGGGGCTGAGGGGTGGGATGGGCTGAGGCGTGAGCGGGGATGATGGGTGAGAGGGGCTGAGGGGTGGGCGGGGATGATGGGTGAGAGGGGCTGAGGGGTGGGCGGGGATGACGGGTGGGAGGGGCTGAGGGGTGGTAGGGGTTGAGGGGTGGGATGGGCTGAGGGGTGGGCGGGAAGGATGGGTGGGAGGGGCTGAGGGGAGGGATGGGCTGAGGGGTGAGCGCGGATGATGGGTGGGAGGGGCTGAGGGGTGAGAGGGGCTGAGGGGTGAGAGGGGCTGAGGGGTTGAAGGGGATGATGGGTGAGAGGGGTTGAGGGGTGAGAGGGGCTGAGGGGTGAGAGGGGCTGAGGGGTGAGAGGGGCTGAGGGGTGAGAGGGGCTGAGGGGTGAGAGGGGCTGAGGGGTGAGAGAGGCTGAGGGGTGAGGGGCTGAGGGGTGGGAGTGGCTGTGGAGTGAAAGGGGATGAGTGGTAGGGGCTGAGGGGTGGTAGGGGCTGAGGGGTGGGAGGGGCTGAGGGGTGAGAGGGGCTGAGGGGTGGGGCTGAGGGGTGGGACGGCCTGTAGGGTGAGAGGGGATTATGGGTGAGAGGGGCTGAGGGGTGAGAGAGCCTGAGGGGTGAGGGGCTGAGGGGTGGGAGGGGCTGTGGAGTGAAAGGGGATGATTGGGAGGGGCTGAGGGGTGGGAGGGGCTGAGGGGTGGGAGGGGCTGAGGGGTGAGAGGGGCTGAGGGGTGGGGCTGAGGGGTGGGAAGACCTGTAGGGTGAGAGGGGCTGAGGGGTGAGAGGGGCTGAGGGGTGGGAGGGGCTGAGGGGTGAGATGGGCTGAGGGGTGAGAGAGCCTGAGGGGTGAGGGGCTGAGGGGTGGGAGGGGCTGTGGAGTGAAAGGGGATGAGTGGGAGGGACTGAGAGGTGGGAGGGGCTGAGGGGTGAGAGGGGCTGAGGGGTGAGAGAGCCTGAGGGGTGAGGGGCTGAGGGGTGGGAGGGGCTGTGGGGTGAGAGGGGCTGAGGGGTGAGAGAGCCTGAGGGGTGAGGGGCTGAGGGGTGGGAGGGGCTGAGGGGTGAGAGGGGCTGAGGGGTGAGAGGGGCTGAGGGGTGAGAGAGCCTGAGGGGTGAGGGGCTGAGGGGTGGGAGGGGCTCAGGGGTGAGAGGGGCTGAGGGGTGGGAGGGGCTGAGGGGTGAGAGGGGCTGAGGGGTGAGAGAGCCTGAGGGGTGAAGGGCTGAGGGGTGGGAGGGGCTGTGGAGTGAAAGGGGATGAGTGGGAGGGGCTGAGAGGTGGGAGGGGCTGAGGGGTGAGAGGGGCTGAGGGGTGAGAGAGCCTGAGGGGTGAGGGGCTGAGGGGTGGGAGGGGCTGTGGGGTGAAAGGGGATGAGTGGGAGGGGCTGAGAGGTGGAAGGGGCTGAGGGGTGAGAGGGGCTGAGGGGTGAGAGGGGCTGAGGGGTGAGAGGGGCTGAGGGGTGAGAGGGGCTGAGGGGTGAGAGAGGCTGAGGGGTGAGGGGCTGAGGGGTGGGAGTGGCTGTGGAGTGAAAGGGGATGAGTGGTAGGGGCTGAGGGGTGGTAGGGGCTGAGGGGTGGGAGGGGCTGAGGGGTGAGAGGGGCTGAGGGGTGGGGCTGAGGGGTGGGACGGCCTGTAGGGTGAGAGGGGATTATGGGTGAGAGGGGCTGAGGGGTGAGAGAGCCTGAGGGGTGAGGGGCTGAGGGGTGGGAGGGGCTGTGGAGTGAAAGGGGATGATTGGGAGGGGCTGAGGGGTGGGAGGGGCTGAGGGGTGGGAGGGGCTGAGGGGTGGGAGGGGCTGAGGGGTGAGAGGGGCTGAGGGGTGGGGCTGAGGGGTGGGAAGACCTGTAGGGTGAGAGGGGCTGAGGGGTGAGAGGGGCTGAGGGGTGGGAGGGGCTGAGGGGTGAGATGGGCTGAGGGGTGAGAGAGCCTGAGGGGTGAGGGGCTGAGGGGTGGGAGGGGCTGTGGAGTGAAAGGGGATGAGTGGGAGGGACTGAGAGGTGGGAGGGGCTGAGGGGTGAGAGGGGCTGAGGGGTGAGAGAGCCTGAGGGGTGAGGGGCTGAGGGGTGGGAGGGGCTGTGGGGTGAGAGGGGCTGAGGGGTGAGAGAGCCTGAGGGGTGAGGGGCTGAGGGGTGGGAGGGGCTGAGGGGTGAGAGGGGCTGAGGGGTGAGAGGGGCTGAGGGGTGAGAGAGCCTGAGGGGTGAGGGGCTGAGGGGTGGGAGGGGCTCAGGGGTGAGAGGGGCTGAGGGGTGGGAGGGGCTGAGGGGTGAGAGGGGCTGAGGGGTGAGAGAGCCTGAGGGGTGAAGGGCTGAGGGGTGGGAGGGGCTGTGGAGTGAAAGGGGATGAGTGGGAGGGGCTGAGAGGTGGGAGGGGCTGAGGGGTGAGAGGGGCTGAGGGGTGAGAGAGCCTGAGGGGTGAGGGGCTGAGGGGTGGGAGGGGCTGTGGGGTGAAAGGGGATGAGTGGGAGGGGCTGAGAGGTGGAAGGGGCTGAGGGGTGAGAGGTTGAGGGGTGGGAGGGGCTGTGGGGTGGGAGGGGATGAGAGGTGGTAGGGGCTGAGGGGTGAGAGGCCATGAAAGGCGTACCTGCGGGGAGCACCTGTCCGCAGTCCTGGAGGGTCAGTGACGTCAGGCTGTGCTCGTTGTCGACCCGCACCACGCCGTAGCTGAGGCCCTGCATGGAGAGCACGCCGCGACCCGTGGCGTTGGCCCCCGTCCGCCCGGGTCTGAAGGCAAGCAGAAAACACCTCTAAAGACTGATCTAATTCTAAAAACTACTACTAATGACGGGAAATTTGCTTGTCAGAGCTGAGGGTGGATACATACTTCCGAATGGATACGGAGGGGGGGGGGCGGCTCAGAGCTGAGGGTGGATACACACCTCCGAATGGATACTGTGAGGGCCTCAGAGCTGCTGGCACATGGACAGATGGCCTCGGGTTTCAGGCCCTTGCCTTGGAAGACGTTCAGGAAAGAATCACAAGAGGTCAGTGACCCTGAAAAGAAAGGACAGTTGAATTCATTAACTTTATCACACGTGATACTGATCAGTCATCAAGTCACACGTCTCACTCGATCGATCATATCCCTGCTAGTGTATGTTATGCTGACCATGTTTAGTGTTACTTGTCATTGTATGGTTGGTGCCAGTCAGTGTGACAGAGTTAAAGCCTAAGTCACACTGGGATCCCGGTGGACCCCGGTAGACGCCGGCACGAGAATCGGGGCCTACCGGGCTCTGCCGGGGTGGATACCGTGTTGACTCCGGGGTGTACCGGGGTGTGCCGGGGTGGATACCGTGTTGACTCCGGGGTGTACCGTGTGGCTACCTAGGTCTACCGTCTTGCTGCCGGGGTCTACCGTGGTCACACCGGGCTCTGCCGTGTTGGCACCGTGTCGACGCCGTGTTCACGCCGTGCTGGCGTCGTGTTTACGCCGTGTTCACGCCGGCGGCCTACCGTGTCACTACGGGTGTGACGGTGACCGTCGAGACGACCGTCGACCGATTTTCATCCCGGTAGAACCCGGTAGAGGCCAAATCAACCATCGCCTTCTACCGGGGGCTACCGGGATGTACCGTGTTGCTACCGTGTTCAATGTGACCTAGGCTTTAACGGACAGGGGGCGATGCCGCAGTGGGACTCACCAGGTCACCACACATCATACACCACATAGCCGATATCGAAGTACAGGACACAGCGCAGGAAGCAGATCGTACATGGAATATGACAACACCATTATGACAGTACGCTAGATGTCAGATCGTTATACAGATGTCAAGACTGCCTTACAGATGTCAAACGGCCATACAGATATCAGACCGCCATAAAGATGTCAGGCCGCCATACAGATGTCAGGCCGCCATACAGATCTCAGACCGCCATACAGATGTCAAACCGCCATACAGATGTCAGGCCGCCATACAGATGTCAGGCCGCCATACAGATGTCAGACCGCCATACAATGTCAGACCGCCATACAGATGTCAGACCGCCACAGATTTCAGACCGCCATACAGATATCAGACCGCCATACAATGTCAGACCGCCATACAGAGTTCAGACCGCCATACAGATGTCAGACTGCCATACAGATGTCAGACCGCCATACAGATGTCAGACCGCCATACAGATATCAGACCGCCATACAATGTCAGACCGCTATACAGATGTCAGACCGCCATACAGATGTCAGACAGCCACAGATGTCAGACCGCCATATAGATATCAGACCGCCATACAGATGTCAGACTGCCATACAGATGTCAGACCGCCATACAGATGTCAGACCGCCATACAGATGTCAGACAGCATAGATATCAGACCGCCATATAGATATCAGACCGCCATACAGATGTCAGACCGCCATACAGATGTCAGACCACCACAGATGTCAGACCGCCATACAGATGTCAGACCGTCACAGATGTCAGACCGCCATACAGATGTCATACCGCCATACAGATATCAGGCCGCCACAGATGTCAGACCGCCATACAGATGTCAGACCGCCATACAGATATCAGGCCGCCATACAGATGTCGGACCGCCATACATATGTCAGACCGCCATACAGATATCAGACCGCCACAGATTTTACTCACAGGGGTTGGCCCCATCCGCCACAAGGAGCATACGCAGTGAAGACAGGTTGATGTCCTTGTGGTCTTTCTGCGCAAGTAGACCCCAGTGCATGTCACGGGACTTGACAATAGCCACTGAAGCTGTAAACAGATATGTAATATAGCATTAGTATATTACAATAACCATAATAATAAGAGACAAAGAGCATAAGCATAAGTATTTACAAATAATATAAGCATAACTTAATTAGCATATACAAGTTTTGCAGTACTGCAAGACATACTCCGGTTATCTGTTTCATACATCGAACGACTTCCTGCTATTATTGCCGGTGGAACTTGTTTTTAATTACTATAGTCACTGAGATGAAATTCGCGGCTAGCACCGAATAGTATCAGAAGTCGTTGCCTACGACTACCGACCCCCATATGATGTTTCTATGTTACCAGTACATGCTATCAGAAGTCGTTGTGTCAAACTACCCCCCCCCCCCAGCATGGTGTCTCTATGCTATCAGAAGTCGTTGTCAAACTACCCCCCCCCACCCCTCACATGGTGTCTCTATGCTATCAGAAGTCATTGTGCCAAACTACCCCATCCCCTCACATGGTGTCTCTATGCTATCAGAAGTCGTTGTGTCAAACTACCCCCCGCCACATGGTGTCTCTATGCTATCAGAAGTCGTTGCGTCAACTATCCCCCCCCTCAACATGGTGTCTCTATGCTATCAGAAGTCATTGTCAAACTACCCCCCTCAACATGGTGTCTCTATGCTATCAGAAGTCATTGTCTAACTACCACCCCTCACATGGTGTCTCTATGTTATTAGAAGTCGTTGTGTCAAACTACCCCCCGCCACATGGTGTCTCTATGCTATCAGAAGTCGTTGTGTCAAACTACCCCCCCTCACATGGTGTATCTATGCTATCAGAAGTCGTTGTGTCAAACTACCCCCCCCCCTTCACGTGGTGTCTCTATGCTATCAGAAGTCGTTGTCAAACTACCCCCCTCAACATGGTGTCTCTATGCTATCAGAAGTCATTGTCAAACTACCCCCCCCTCACATGGTGGCTCATTGCTATCAGAAGTCGTTGTGTCAAACTACCCCCCGCCACATGGTGTCTCTATGCTATCAGAAGTCGTTGTGTGAAACTACCCCCCACCTCACATGGTGGCTCATTGCTATCAGAAGTCGTTGTGTGAAACTACCCCCCGCCACATGGTGTCTCTATGCTATCAGAAGTCGTTGTGTCAAACTACCCCCCCTCACATGGTGTATCTATGCTATCAGAAGTCATTGTCAAACTACCCCCCCCCCCTCACATGGTGTCTCTATGCTATCAGAAGTCATTGTCAAACTACCCCCCCTCACATGGTGTCTCTATGCTATCAGAAGTCGTCGTGTCAAACTACCCCCCGTCACATGGTGTCTCTATGCTATAAGAAGTCGTTGTGTCAAACTACCCCCCCCTCACATGGTGGCTCATTGCTATCAGAAGTCGTTGTGTCAAACTACTCCCCGTCACATGGTGTCTCTATGCTATCAGAAGTCGTTGTCAAACTACGCCCCCCCCCTGACATGGTGTCTATGCTATCAGACGTTGTGTAACTACCACCCCCCACAGGTCACGTTGGTTGGGGTTAGAGGTCACGTTGGTTGGAGTTAGAGGTCACGTTGGTTGGGGATAGAGGTCACGTTGGTTGGGGTTAGAGGTCACGTTGGTTGGGGTCGCACCTTTGAACTTGGTGACCATCTTCATCCAGGAGGCTGGGTCGACCTTCATCAGCGCGTAGGGTACGAAGACCACGTGCATCCCGTTGAAGACGGACTGCGGAGGCAGACGGGGAGACACGTGACAGGACATGGGTCATGTCTGACACATCGCACACATTGGCATAATTAGAGGGTTTTACCCCAGCGACAGCCCTCCCACGCCATCTAAGACATGGCGCTCATCATGTATCAGCTTCACGCGTCATCTCATACGTAGCTAATCACTATACTCACCGTCAGCATTCCATGCCACAGCCCCACGTCTCTCTTAACTAATCACTATACTCACCGTCAGCATTCCATGCCACAGCCCCACGTCTCTCTTAACTAATCACTATACTCACCGTCAGCATTCTATGCCACATCCCCACGTCTCTCTTAACTAATCACTACACTCACCGTCAGCATTCCATGTCACAGCCCCACGTCTCTCTTAACTAATCACTATACTCACCGTCAGCATTCCATGCCACAGCCCCACGTCTCTCTTAACTAATCACTATACTCACCGTCAGCATTCCATGCCACAGCCTCACGTCTCTCTTAACTAATCACTATACTCACCGTCAGCATTCCATGCCACAGCCCCACGTCTCTGTTAACTAATCACTATACTCACCGTCAGCATTCCATGCCACAGCCCCACGTCTCTCTTAACTAATCACTATACTCACCGTCAGCATTCCATGCCACAGCCCCACGTCTCTCTTAACTAATCACTATACTCACCGTCAGCATTCCATGCCACAACCTCACGTCTCTCTTAACTAATCACTATACTCACCGTCAGCATTCCATGCCACAGCCCCACGTCTCGCTTAAAATCCAGAACGCACACCATAACCTCCCCTGAAATGATAAAAAAGGCTCTCCAACGTCACAAACTGTTGATTATATGATGAGCAATACAAACGTTTTCATGACTATATGATGAAGTAGACTAGGATACACATTTACAGATCTGATTGGTTGGCTGACGATGATGGGTTTACAGCTGTGCATTGTGATTTCAGTATTCCAATATGTTTCGCGGCATTTGACCTTAAGAACTGAATACGCCTATCTAGGACAGAGCACCACAGTCATCACATCGATGATTTGTCGTTGGGTC
This sequence comes from Arenicola marina, assembly GCA_964019135.1. Classification (NCBI taxonomy): domain Eukaryota; kingdom Metazoa; phylum Annelida; class Polychaeta; family Arenicolidae; genus Arenicola; species Arenicola marina. Next base: position 7,817,481 of record OZ025265.1, read on the forward strand.
TTGACCATTACTGGTCTCCTAGTCTGACGTTTCAGGTGTAAGTTTTCAACCAGAGTTGATCATGGTAGACTATTCCACCTCGAACAAAACACGCCCATCCCCTCTTATGGGCGGCCATATCATCCCAAGAATTCATAGTGATGACGAAAGCCTTTATGCCACGCTTGCAAACATCCTTCCAGATCTAAAGAGAACGTGACTATTACCTTCAGTGTAGTTACAGGACACGGTGAGCGTCCGGCAGTGACCCAGGACGCTGGCCCGGGAGTTGCACACCCCCATCATGCTGCCATCGCGAGCATTCGTATACTGAAACAATACAACAATCATTCCTGTAGCGAACGGTGTGACACACAGCACAAGGCTCACTACCATCAGATGACCCCCATAGAACATGATACCATAGGACATGACCTCCATAGGACATGATTACCATAGGACAGGACTACCATCAGATGCCCGCCATAGGACTAGACCACTATCTGGTGACCACCATAAGACATGACTACCATCAGATGACTACCATAGGACAGGAGTACCATCAGATGACTACCCTAGGACATGTCTACCACCAGATGACTACCATAGGACATAAGAACCATCAGATGACTACCATAAGACATGAGAACCATCAGATGACTACCATAGGACATGACTACCATCAGATGACTACCATAGGACATGAGTACCATCAGCTGACTACCATCAGATGACTACCATAGGACATGAGTACCATCAGATGACTACCATAGGACATGACTACCATCAGGTGACTACCATAGGACATGAGAACCATCAGCTGACTACCATCAGATGACTACCATAGGACATGAGTACCATCAGATGACTACCATAGGACCTGACTACAAACAGATGACTACCATAGGACATGACTACCATCAGATGACTACCATAGGACATGAGTACCATCAGATGACTACCATAGGACATGACTACCATCAGATGACTACCATAGGACATGAGTACCATCAGATGACTACCATAGGACAGGAGTACCATCAGATGACTACCATAGGACATGAGTACCATAGGACATGACTACCATAGGACATGACTACCATCAGATGACTACCATAGGACATGACTACCATCAGATGACTACCATAGGACATGACTACCATCAGATGACTACCATAGGACATGAGTACCATAGGACATGACTACCATAGGACATGAGTACCATCAGATGACTACCATAGGACATGAGTACCATCAGATGACTACCATAGGACATGACTACCATCAGATGACTACCATAGGACATGACTACCATCAGATGACTACCATAGGACAGGAGTACCATCAGATGACTACCATAGGACATGAGTACCATAGGACATGACTACCATAGGACATGACTACCATCAGATGACTACCATAGGACATGACTACCATCAGATGACTACCGTAGGACATGACTACCATCAGATGACTACCATAGGACATGACTACCATCAGATGACTACCATAGGACATGAGTACCATCAGATGACTACCATAGGACATGACTACCATCAGATGACTATCATAGGACATGACTACCATCAGATGACTACCATCAGATGACTACCGTAGGACATGAGTACCATCAGATGACTACCATCAGATGACTACCGTAGGACATGAGTACCATCAGATGACTACCATAGGACATGAGTACCATAGGACATGAGTACCATCAGATGACTACCATCAGATGACTACCATAGGACATGAGTACCATCAGATGACTACCATCAGATGACTACCATAGGACATGAGTACCATCAGATGACTACCATAGGACATGAGTACCATAGGACATGAATACCATCAGATGACTACCATAGGACATGAGTACCATCAGATGACTACCATAGGACATGACTACCATCAGATGACTACCATAGGACATGAGTACCATCAGATGACTACCATAGGACATGACTATCATCAGATGACTACCATAGGACATATCTATCATCAGATGACTACCATAGGACATGAGTACCATCAGATGACTACCATAGGACATGACTACTATCAGATGACCACCATAGGACATGATTACCATCAGATGACCACCATAGGACTTGACTACCATCAGATGACCACCATATGACATGACTACTATCAGATGACCACCATATGACAGGATTACCATCAGATGACCACCATATGACATGACTACTATCAGATGACCACCATAGGACATGATTACCATCAGATGACCACCATAGGACATGACTACCATAACACATGACTACCATATGACATGACTACCATATGACATGACTACTATCAGATGACCACCATATGACATGACTACCATCAGATGACCTACCAAAATATGAGTACCATAAGACAGTTCGACCAGACGATATTGCCACCAGAAGATATGTCCACAAGAAAAGGTCGCTACAGCGCTACCAGAAGAGTACACATCTTTATTAAAAGACATCTTTATTAAAAGACATCTCTACCAAGAGACATGGCTACCAGCAGACATCTCTAGCAGTACCCATCTTATCAGAAGACATTTCTATTAGAAGACATCGCTACCAGGAGGCATCTCTAGGAGTACACATCTCTATTAGAAGACATCTCTATTAGAAGACATCTCTAGGAGTACACATTTCTATTAGAAGACATCTCTATTAGAAGACATCTCTAGGAGTACACATCTCTATTAGAAGACACCTCTATTAGAAGACATCTCTATTAGAAGACATCTCTATTAGAGACATCTCTATTAGAAGATATTGCTACCATGATACCTCTCTAGGAGTACACATCTTATCAGAAGACATCTCTATTAGAAGACATGGCTACCAGCAGACATCTCTAGGAGTACACATCTTATCAGAAGACCTCTTTATTAGAAGACATCGCTACCAGCAGACATCTCTAGGAGTACACATCTTATCAGAAGACATCTCTATTAGAAGACATGGCTACCAGGAGACATCTGTAGGAGTACACATCTTATCAGAAGACATCTCTATTAGAAGACATCGCTACCAGGAGACATTTTTAGGAGTACACATCTCTATCAGAAGACATCTCTATTAGAAGACATCGCTACCAGGAGACATTTTTAGGAGTACACATCTCTATCAGAAGACATCGCTACAGGAAAGATGTCTGTAAGACATTTGTCCAGAAGACATGTGGCGGGTGGGTGCCCGGGTTACCTCCACGTAGGCTGGTGTGTCGTCCGACTGCCTGGCCGGCGGGTTCCAGTCCTTGGGACACTTGCTCAGATGCTCCGTGACGAACCACTGGAGGCGTGGCCAGCCCTTGAAGGCTGCCACCTCCCCGGTCGGGGCCTTTGGCAGCCCCTTGTAGCAGGCCTCCGACGTCAGTGCCACCTGTACGCTGAGACTACCCAGCAGGAAGCCAATACCCTGGACGCCAGCGTCCTGTCAACAAGGTCAAGCCAAGGGTAAAGTTATACACTAAACTCACTGTGGATAACAAGTGAAATGCAAGAACAGAACAGTTTATGGCCTCAGGTCCATAGTACATTGAAAAATACACATAAGTGTGAACATACACTAACAATTTAGGAGAAACGCTTTTCCATATCGCATAGCTTGATACACAAAGGGACTTAGTTTTAATATAATATCAGGGTTTGTGTTTGTCATTAGCTGCAAAAAGTACTAGTTTACACTATTATTGGCTCAGGGTGGCAAATACTGAATTCTAAGATTTTATATAAAGAACATACACATTAAAAAGACAGCTTTCCTCTATAATGTTTAGATTCTGTGTTTTAGCAGAATATACATATTCTTTCCAATAACGGAGTATTATTTCTTCTCTCAGTTTCAACGCATAAATCATGATTTGAACAACTAAATTCCGTTAGGGCTATTCTATATTTTCAAAAAAAAATTACACTTTTTTTGGTTCTAGAAGACTTGCAAAATTTAACTAGAAGTTTAACTTAGGATTTTCTGCAATATCGCTGTTTCTCGTTTGCTTGCCACAATCCCTCACACGTTGCGAGAAAATTTGAAGAAATACATCAATATCCCCCACTCCTTGACTAGTAAATACATAACCAAATCCATATCTAAATAGCAACATTCTGAACTTGGACTCTTTCTCTACCACTTACATCGCGCTCATACATCATGTCTTAAACTGCCTTTGGTAGTCTATCGTTTTCCATTCTTGTTAGTTGTAGCCAATATTTAACACATTTATAATAATACATAACATTTATAACACCTTATAAATAGGTTATTAAAGCCCAGAAAAGCAGCTCGTGTAAGGTGTTCAGATACCTGTATGAGCTTCAAGGGATAACACGAGGAGTAAGGCGCCCATTAGACAGTAGCATGTGTTGTCTGCAGGGCACGGAGACTTACCCGCCTGGAGGTGGGCACCTCAATAGGCACCGGGACCACGCCCGCCGTCAAACAGCCATAGAACGCACACAGGAACGATATCGGGTCATTGTTGGGGTACACTAGCGCCACCTGACGAGAAAGGGAAACCCTTCAACATACCTCAAACCAAATACTGCCCACTTACATCAGTAGGAATTCTAAGGAACAAGACGAGACTCATTAAGGTGTTGATGATCAGGTTTGGAGGTGGTTCTTAGAATATGTGTACTCCACCTCATCCAGTATGTGTGCATCGACACGGTTCTACCGGACTTACCTCAAGACATCATACCATGGTATCATGGCTTCACTCTCTGCACTGATCTACTCAGTGACCTTACCCTGTCTCATGGCTTCACTCTCTGCACTGATCTACTCAGTGACCTTACCCTGTCTCATGGCTTCACTCTCTGCACTGATCTACTCAGTGACCTTACCCTGTCTCATGGCTTCACTCTCTGCACTGATCTACTCAGTGACCTCACCCTGTCTCATGGCTTCACTCCCAGCACTGATCTACTCAGTGACCTTACCCTGTCTCATGGCTTCACTCTCTGCACTGATCTACTCAGTGACCTTACCCTGTCTCATGGCTTCACTCTCTGCACTGATCTACTCAGTGACCTCACCCTGTCTCATGGCTTCACTCTCTGCACTGATCTACTCAGTGACCTTACCCTGTCTCATGGCTTCACTCTCTGCACTGATCTACTCAGTGACCTCACCCTGTCTCATGGCTTCACTCTCAGCACTGATCTACTCAGTGACCTCACCCTGTCTCATGGCTTCACTCCCAGCACTGATCTACTCAGTGACCTCACCCTGTCTCATGGCTTCACTCTCTGCACTGATCTACTCAGTGACCTCACCCTGTCTCATGGCTTCACCCTCCGCCCTGATCTACTCAGTGACCTCACCCTGTCTCATGGCTTCACTCTCTGCACTGATCTACTCAGTGACCTTACCCTGTCTCATGGCTTCACTCTCTGCACTGATCTACTCAGTGACCTTACCCTGTCTCATGGCTTCACTCTCTGCACTGATCTACTCAGTGACCTTACCCTGTCTCATGGCTTCACTCTCTGCACTGATCTACTCAGTGACCTTACCCTGTCTCATGGCTTCACTCTCTGCACTGATCTACTCAGTGACCTCACCCTGTCTCATGGCTTCACTCTCTGCACTGATCTACTCAGTGACCTTACCCTGTCTCATGGCTTCACTCTCTGCACTGATCTACTCAGTGACCTCACCCTGTCTCATGGCTTCACTCTCAGCACTGATCTACTCAGTGACCTCACCCTGTCTCATGGCTTCACTCCCAGCACCGACCTACTCAGTGACCTCACCCTGTCTCATGGCTTCACTCTCTGCACTGATCTACTCAGTGACCTCACCCTGTCTCATGGCTTCACCCTCCGCCCTGATCTACTCAGTGACCTCACCCTGTCTCATGGCTTCACTCTCTGCACTGATCTACTCAGTGACCTCACCCTCTCTCATGGCTTCACTCTCTGCACTGATCTACTCAGTGACCTCACCCTGTCTCATGGCTTCACTCCCAGCACTGATCTACTCAGTGACCTCACCCTGTCTCATGGCTTCACCCTCCGCCCTGATCTACTCAGTGACCTCACCCTCTCTAATGGCTTCACTCTCTGCACTGATCTACTCAGTGACCTCACCCTGTCTCATGGCTTCACCCTCCGCACTGATCTACTCAGTGACCTCACCCTGTCTCATGGCTTCACCCTCCGCCCTGATCTACTCAGTGACCTCACCCTGTCTCATGGCTTCACTCTCAGCACTGATCTACTCAGTGACCTCACCCTGTCTCATGGCTTCACTCTCAGCACTGATTTACTCAGTGACCTCACCCTGTCTCATGGCTTCACTCCCAGCACTGATCTACTCAGTGACCTCACCCTGTCTCATGGCTTCACCCTCCGCCCTGATCTACTCAGTGACCTCACCCTGTCTCATGGCTTCACTCTCAGCACTGATCTACTCAGTGACCTCACCCTGTCTCATGGCTTCACTCTCAGCACTGATTTACTCAGTGACCTCACCCTGTCTCATGGCTTCACTCCCAGCACTGATCTACTCAGTGACCTCAACCTGTCTCATGGCTTCACTCTTAGCACTGATCTACTCAGTGACCTCACCCTGTCTCATGGCTTCACTCTCAGCACTGATTTACTCAGTGACCTCACCCTGTCTCATGGCATCACCCTCCGCCCTGATCTACTCAGTGACCTCACCCTGTCTCATGATCTCACTCTCAACACTGATCTACTCAGTGACCTCACCCTGTCTCATGGCTTCACTCCCAGCACTGATCTACTCAGTGACCTCAACCTGTCTCATGGCTTCACTCTCAGCACTGATCTACTCGGTGACCTCAACCTGTCTCACGGTTTCACTCTCAGCACTGATCTACTCAGTGACCTCACCCTGTCTCATGGCTTCACTCCCAGCACTGATCTACTCAGTGACCTCAACCTGTCTCATGGCTTCACTCTCAGCACTGATCTACTCGGTGACCTCAACCTGTCTCACGGTTTCACTCTCAGCACTGATCTACTCAGTGACCTCACCCTGTCTCATGGCTTCACTCCCAGCACTGATCTACTCAGTGACCTCACCCTGTGTCACGGCTTCACTTTCCGCCCTGATTTACTCAGTGACCTCACCCTCTCTCATGGCTTCACTCTCAGCACCGACCTACTCAGTGACCTCACCCTGTCTCATGGCTTCACTCCCAGCACCGACCTACTCAGTGACCTCACCCTGTCTCATGGCTTCACTCTCAGCACTGATCTACTCAGTGACCTCACCCTCTCTCATGGCTTCACTCCCAGCCCTGATCTACTCAGTGACCTCACCCTGTCTCATGGCTTCACTCCCAGCACCGACCTACTCAGTGACCTCACCCTGTGTCACGGCTTCACTTTCCGCCCTGATTTACTCAGTGACCTCACCCTCTCTCATGGCTTCACTCTCAGCACCGACCTACTCAGTGACCTCACCCTGTCTCATGGCTTCACTCCCAGCACCGACCTACTCAGTGACCTCACCCTGTCTCATGGCTTCACTCTCAGCACTGATCTACTCAGTGACCTCACCCTCTCTCATGGCTTCACTCCCAGCCCTGATCTACTCAGTGACCTCACCCTGTCTCATGGCTTCACTCTCAGCACTGATCTACTCATTGGCCTCACCCTGTCTCCTGGTTTCACTCCCGGTTCTCCTTTGGCCCCGACTTTATTTAACAAATTGTAGGCAATCTTGTGAGTTCTGTTTAGCAGCTTGCCTGAAAAAGATAATGAAATAATGAAATATCGTCAAATGTATCCTACAGCAAGATTAGTCGATTGAACGCGTTAATCTCTGTATGTCATATCGCGACAACAGGGAGGCGTCATGATAGAATGGACCGATATCTCTGAGAGCCACCCCTGACCTTTACAAAGAAACACATGGGATCTGTATCTTGCAAAACGTAGCTGAACACGAAACCTACTGTAATGCGCAAACCGACACTGACAACAACACGCAATTACCCTTCATCACGGAACAAATATCTGTGTGATTATCATTAAAGAGGTGGATTGAGGTTGCGTCATAGGATGGCCCGCTGATGGTGGGAGGGAGGTGGGGTGGGGGGGGGTCCGCGCTCACCGTAGGTCAGGGAGATGGAGGGCTTGCCGTTTTGGTCGAGGACGGAGGCCGCCGTAGCTTTGTAGGTGGCCGACCCGTAGCGCTGCACGGCCGCCTCCAGGTTGCGCGGGAGTCCTGACGGGATCTGAAGCCACGTGGCGCAACAATCTCACTCTATTATCGCCCACCGCGGCAGCAATAGCACGGCATGTAACTAAGCTTACCCGAGATGTATAAAGTCTGATGGTGGCATTGGCCACAAATGATATACATAGGCTATCGAGGGAGAGGACTTACAATCAGTTGCTCTCCCACAGTAGGAGTGATGGTGCTGCCCTCTGGCTTCGGCGCATTTGGGTCAACCGGGGGCACTGAAAAACGGTCAAGACAAGAGGTTGAAATGAGAAATCAAGACGGTCGGGATAAGGGGTCAAGACAAGAGGTCAAAACAAGGGGGTACGGAAAGAGGTCAAAACAAGGGGTCAAGACAAGAGGTCGAAACAAGGGGGTAAGGCAAGAGGTAAAAACAAGGGGGTAAGGCAAGAGGTCAAAACAAGGGGGCAAGGCAAGAGGTCAAAGCAAGGGGGTAAGGCCAGAGGTCAAAACAAGGGGGTAGGGCAAGAGGTCAAAACAAGGGGGTAAGGCAAGAGGTCAAAACAAGGGGTAAGGCAATAGGTCAAAACAAGGGGGTAGGGCAAGAGGTCAAAACAAGAAGGTAGGGCAAGAGGTCGAAATGAGAAGTCAAGGCCAGGAGGATTTCCCGAATCGTACTTCATATTCTTCCACTCTAAGGCGCCACTGCATGTGCCATGCAGTTTGGTTAATATTCTGGTACTTATTCGAAGTCGATATGGCGTTGTAACATGACAACCACACATGTAGGCAATGACTCTATATTGTAACATCTAGACATGCTAGTGTAAGTGTTATCTCCATTTGCTTACTTTCCAACTCTTCTTCTTCATCGACAAAGAATTCCCTTAACGGTCGCCTCTTGGGCCTCTGCAATGGAACAAGGGACACAATTATTACAGGTCAGGTCAGTCACAATGGAACACGGGACAACTTTATTACAGGTCAGGTCAGTCACAATGGAACAAGGGACACCATTATTACAGGTCATGTCAGTCACAATGGAACAAGGGACACCATTATTACAGGTCAGGTCCGTCACAATGGAACAAGGGACACCATTATTACAGGTCAGGTCAGTCACAATGGAACAAGGGACACCATTATTACAGGTCAGGTCAGTCACAATGGAACAAGGGACACCATTATTACAGGTCATGTCAGTCACAATGGAACAAAGGCCACCATTATTACAGGTCAGGTCAGTCACAATGGACCACGGGACACCATTATTACAGGTCAGGTCAGTCACAATGGAACAAGGGACACCATTATTACAGGTCATTTCAGTCACAATGGAACAAGGGACACCATTATTACAGGTCAGGTCAGTCACAATGGAACAAGGGACACCATTGTTACAGGTCAGGTCCGTCACAATGGAACAAGGGACACCATTTTTACAGGTCAGGTCAGTCACAATGGAACAAGGGACACCATTATTACAGGTCAGGTCCGTCACAATGGAACAAGGGACACCATTATTACAGGTCAGGTCAGTCACAATGGAACAAGGGACACCATTTTTACAGGTCAGGTCAGTCACAATGGAACAAGGGACACCATTATTACAGGTCATGTCAGTCACAATGGAACAAAGGCCACCATTATTACAGGTCAGGTCAGTCACAATGGACCACGGGACACCATTATTACAGGTCAGGTCAGTCACAATGGACCACGGGACACCATTATTACAGGTCAGGTCAGTCACAACGGAACAAGGGACACCATTATTACAGGTCAGGTCAGTCACAATGGAACAAGGGACACCATTTTTACAGATCAGGTCAGTCACAATGGAACAAGGGACACCATTATTACAGGTCAGGTCAGTCACAATGGAACAAGGGACACCATTTTTACAGGTCAGGTCAGTCACAATGGAACAAGGGACACCATTATTGAAGGTCATGTCAGTCACAATGGAACAAAGGCCACCATTATTACAGGTCAGGTCAGTCACAATGGACCACGGGACACCATTATTACAGGTCAGGTCAGTCACAATGGACCACGGGACACCATTATTACAGGTCAGGTCAGTCACAACGGAACAAGGGACACCATTATTACAGGTCAGGTCAGTCACAATGGAACAAGGGACACCATTTTTACAGATCAGGTCAGTCACAATGGAACAAGGGACACCATTATTACAGGTCAGGTCAGTCACAATGGAACAAGGGACACCATTTTTACAGGTCAGGTCAGTCACAATGGAACAAGGGACACCATTATGGTTGTCGACAACAATGGTTTGATAACACCCCTGAACCATCATCCCGCGTCTCACCTTCAGTGTGTTCAGCAGCTGCTGAATCTTCGCAGACACCTTTCCCGGTCGCGTCACTGAATAAATAATCCAGATATAAGTTGTTTCACCATCGTCATAGGCTTAACACAAGCAGCAGCTTAAGGACACACTTGGTAATACAGTATACCAATATACAGCTAAGGTACAGAGGACTATCGGCGTGTCCGTCAGGTATCGAAGGCCGTTCAAGCGACAGTAAGTTGAGAATCCTTGTCACTATATACGTATTACGCAGAATATAGCTCACTTATTATAAATAATAGCGTTAGGACTGGTCATGTTCAGGGCATGTGTGCCTTGGTTTGTTGTATACTGAAAATGGCGCGAATGGGAAAACGGCGCTAAAGAGTGGTGCACACTGAGGTCAACACACTGAGGTCAGCACACGGCACACTGAGGGCAGCACACGGCACACTGAGGTCAACACACGGCACACTGAGGTCAACACACGGCACACTGAGGTCAACACACGGCACACTGAGGTCAGCACACGGCACACTGAGGTCAACACACGGCACACTGAGGTCAACACACGGCACACTGAGGTCAACACACGGCACACTGAGGTCAACACACGGCACACTGAGGTCAACACACTGAGGTCAACACACTGAGGTCAGCACACTGAGGTCAGCACACGGCACACTGAGGGCAGCACACGGCACACTGAGGTCAACACACGGCACACTGAGGTCAACACACGGCACACTGAGGTCGACACACGGCACACTGAGGTCAACACACGGCACACTGAGGTCGACACACGGCACACTGAGGTCGACACACGGCACACTGAGGTCAACACACGGCACACTGAGGTCAACACACGGCACACTGAGGTCAACACACGGCACACTGAGGTCAACACACGGCACACTGAGGTCAACACACGGCACACTGAGGTCAACACACGGTACACTGAGGTCAGCACACGGCACACTGGGGTCAACACACGGTACACTGAGGTCAGCACACGGCACACTGAGGTCAACACACGGTACACTGAGGTCAGCACACGGCACACTGATGTCAACACACGGCACACTGAGGTCAACACACGGCACACTGAGGTCAACACACGGCACACTGAGGTCAACACACGGCACACTGAGGTCAACACACGGCACACTGAGGTCAACACACGGCACACTGAGGTCAACACACGGCACACTGAGGTCAACACACGGCACACTGAGGTCAACACACGGCACACTGAGGTCGACACACGGCACACTGAGGTCGACACACGGCACACTGAGGTCAACACACGGCACACTGAGGTCAACACACGGCACACTGAGGTCAACACACGGCACACTGAGGTCAACACACGGCACACTGAGGTCAACACACGGCACACTGAGGTCAACACACGGCACACTGAGGTCGACACACGGCACACTGAGGTCGACACACGGCACACTGAGGTCAACACACGGCACACTGAGGTCAACACACGGCACACTGAGGTCAACACACGGCACACTGAGGTCAACACACGGCACACTGAGGTCAACACACGGCACACTGAGGTCAACACACGGCACACTGAGGTCAACACACGGTACACTGAGGTCAGCACACGGCACACTGGGGTCAACACACGGTACACTGAGGTCAGCACACGGCACACTGAGGTCAACACACTGAGGTCAACACACTGAGGTCAGCACACGGCACACTGAGGTCGGCACACTGAGGTCAACACACGGTACACTGAGGTCAGCACACGGCACACTGATGTCAACACACGGCACACTGAGGTCAACACACGGCACACTGAGGTCAACACACTGAGGTCAGCACACTGAGGTCAACACACGGCACACTGAGTTCGGCACACTGAGGTCAACACACGGTACACTGAGGTCAGCACACGGCACACTGATGTCAACACACGGCACACTGAGGTCAACAAACGGCACACTGAGGTCAACACACTGAGGTCAGCACACGGCACACTGAGGTCAACACACTGAGGTCAGCACACGGCACACTGAGGTCAACACACGGCACACTGAGGTCAACACACGGCACACTGAGGTCAACACACGGCACACTAAAGGTCAACACACGGCACACTGAGGTCAACACACGGCACACTGAGGTCAACACACGGCACACTGAGGTCAACACACGGTACACTGAGGTCAGCACACGGCACACTGAGGCCAACACACGGTACACTGAGGTCAGCACACGGCACACTGATGTCAACACACGGCACACTGAGGTCAACACACGGCACACTAAAGGTCAACACACGGCACACTGAGGTCAACACACGGCACACTGAGGTCAACACACGGCACACTGAGGTCAACACACGGTACACTGAGGTCAGCACACGGCACACTGAGGCCAACACACGGTACACTGAGGTCAGCACACGGCACACTGATGTCAACACACGGCACACTGAGGTCAACACACGGCACACTGAGGTCAACACACTGAGGTCAGCACACGGCACACTGAGGTCAACACACGGTACACTGAGGTCAGCAAACGGCACACTGAGTTTAGCACACGGCACATTGAGGTCAGCACACGGCACACTGAGGTAAACACACTGAGGTCAGCACGCGGCATACTGAGGTCAACACACGGAACACCGAGGTCAACCCGCTGAGGTCAGCACACGGCACACTGAGGTCAACACACTAAGGTCAGCACACGGCACACTGAGGTCAGCACACTGAGGTCAGCACACTTAGGTCTGACCTCAGACCTAACAGGTCAGGTCAGGTCAGTGTGAGGTCAACACAGCATACAGCACACTGAGGTCAGCACACGGCACACCGAGGTCAACCCGCTGAGGTCAGCACACGGCATACTGAGGTCAACACACGGCACACTGAGGTCAGCACACTGAGGTCAGCACACTGAGGTCAGCACACTGAGGTCAGCATACGGCACACTGAGGTCAGCACACGGTACACTGAGGATAGCACACGGCACACTGAGGTCAACACATGGTACACCGAGGTCAACACACGGCACACTGAGGTCAACACACTGGGTTTAGCACACGACACACTATGGTCAACACACTCAGGTCAGCATACGGCACACTGAGGTCAACACACTCAGGTCAACACACGGCACAATGAGGTCAACACACGGCACACCGAGGTTAACACACTGAGGTCAGCATACGGCACACTGAGGTCAGCACACTGAGGTCAGCACACTGAGGTCAACACACTGAGGACAGCACACGGCACAATGGGGTGAACACACTGAGGTCAACACACGGCACACTGAGGTCAGCACACGGCACACTGAGGTCAGCACACTGAGGTCAGCACACTGAGGTCAGCACACGGCACACTGGGGTCAGCACACTGAGGTCAGCACACTGAGGTCAGCACACTGAGGTCAGCACACGGCACACTGAGGTCAGCACACTGAGGTCAGCACACTGAGGTCAGCACACTGAGGTCAGCACACGGCACACTGAGGTTAGCACACGGCACACTGAGGTCAGCACACGGCACACTGAGGTCAGCACAGGTCAGCCCACTGAGGTCGGCACACTGAGGTCAGCACACTGAGGTCAGCACACGGCACACTGAGGTCGGCACACTGAGGTCAGCACACGGCACACTGAGGTCAGCACACGGCACACTGAGGTCAGCACACTGAGGTCAGCACACGGCACACTAAGGTCAGCACACGGCACACTGAGGGAAGGGAAGGGCCAGACACAAGCGAACGTGAGGCTAGTTCCGACCTGACAGCGCTACATCCGGGGTGTGGCTGGCCGACACGCCGCCGGAGCTGCCAGTGCTACCAGAGTCTGACGTCACCAACAGTGGACACAAAGCGGCCAATAAAACACCTCACCCTACGCCTTATCATGACAAGCATGTACAAAAGCAACATCGCGACTACTTCATTGCTATCCCCGTTACCAGGGTAATTGTGACTAAGAAAGGTGTGGTCAATCCTCGTCGTTAACAGTCGTCGGAATTGGCGTTACGGTCAGTGTTTTAGCCAGCGTTTCGGCCAGTGTGCCAGCCTGTTACGCCCTGTGTTACAGTCACTGTTTCGGCTTGTGTGACGGCTTGTTACGCCCTGTGTTACAGTCAGTGCTTCGGCTTGCCTGACGGCTTGTAGCGACCAGTGTTTCGGCCTTTGTTACGACCAGTGTTACGGCCTGTGTTTCGGCTAGTTTTACGGCCAGTGTTTCGGCAAGTGTTACGGCCTGTGTTACAGTCAGTCTTTTGACCAGCGTTTCGGCCAGTGTGTCGGAATGTTACGGCGGGTGCTACGGCTGGTACGGCGCGTGTTAAGGTCTGTTACGTACCTCCGGCCTCGGCGTCCAGCCCCGTCATGGCTCCGGCCTGCGTGAGGCGCACGGACTGTGCGTGGGCGTGCTGCTGGTTGTAGCGGTTGACGCGGTCGGCCCGGGACAGCGTGTTCGTGTTGCTCGTCAGGTCCGGGGGCTGGCTCGCGCGCTGCGCTGTGGGCCAGAGACAAACACGCGCCGGACTATTAAACACCGCATCGCCACAACAACCAGCGCCGCGAGCCGCACAATTACACAGAAAACACAAAGAAGCTATTCAAAACAACTAATGAATCAATAAAACATAACTGCTACATCGGTCAAGCATTACGGAATAAGGCCCGACATGTCTGGTAGCGTGGCCATAGCACTAAGTATAATAAACAACCAAATATGTAAGAGAACAAAGATAATCTAAATGTCTGCATGCAACAGATCCAACCAATTTCAGCATACATTTAACTTCCTAACTATAACACGCAGAATAAAGACACATGTCGCATTGATCCGGTGGAGAAATTATTTCTGCATACTAGTTAAAGTCAAATGTTCATTTACATTTACAAAAAAGCATAATATAAAGGAATATAAAGTTGGTTGTAACCTTCCGCAAAGGAGAAATCTGGAATGACTGTAATTGTACCAAACTATAGTAACAAAGTAACTCAAATAAAATATAAACATAAACTAATACAACAGAACCCATTGCGGCTGTTAACATGCACTTAACTAAATAAACATGCACATACTCTTTGTTAATAGCTTAATGTCTAGCTTAATAACTGAAACAATAAAGTTACATAGTGTCTTCGCTAAAAATCTCATATACACATTTAACCTTGACAAGCGACGCACAAAACGTACACGGCAAAGCCCAGAAAACGCACGTCTTACTGGGAGTGGCGCCATCTGACGGCCGCTAGTACAAGTGAACATTGGCTCGCACGTTAGCAGACGGGGGATGGGGCTGGGTGGCGTGGGGACTGTGGGGGGCGGCCGGGCTTACTGACCCGCCACACCGTGGCAGGCCGGAACACACTAAAGCCATGCACGAACGCGCTGGTTCAAACAGGGTCCATCTTATCAAGAACCAACGAAAAGGAACAGTTCGTTGTTACGGGGCAAGCATGCAATGGATTCTGTGCACTGATACAACGGAACCGCAAACAAATACTTAACACAAAAAACTCAATGTAACTTGTGTACCAAGAAATAATTGAAGGTCCCTGTTCCACTAAACTTGCATTGTCGTCTATAAATCACAAGCAGAAGCCATGTCCTAACAAAAAGGGCTCTTACGATGTTGAAGGCTCCCTGTGGCCAGCTGAATTACATCGGCCAAGGCACTGCCCGGGCCCCCTGGGCTACCATCTGTGGAAGGAGGGCAACACGCATCGAAATCAAAGCCACTTCGTCATCCGCGCCACGCAGGTCTCACACGGCATGCCGGTCACCGGGCTGGACGCATCGGCGCACAAAGCCGGGCCGGTCTGTAGACTGTTCACACGACAAGTCCTATGTTAGATGTAAGGGGTCCGGTCTGTAGACTGTTCACACGACAAGTCCTATGTTAGATGTAAGGGGTCCGGTCTGTAGACTGTTCACACGACAAGTCCTATGTTAGATGTAAGGGGTCCGGTCTGTAGACTGTTCACATGACAAGTCCTATGTTAGATGTAAGGGGTCCGGTCTGTAGACTGTTCACACGACAAGTCCTATGTTAGGTTTAAGGGGTCCGGTCTGTAGACTGTTCACACAACAAGTCCTATGTTAGATGTAAGGGGTCCGGTCTGTTCACACAACAAGTCCTATGTTAGATGTAAGGGGTCCGGTCTGTTCACACGACAAGTCCTACGTTAGATGTAAGGGGTCCGGTCTGTTCACACAACAAGTCCTATGTTAGATGTAAGGGGTCCGGTCTGTAGACTGTTCACACGACAAGTCCTATGTTAGATGTAAGGGGTCCGGTCTGTAGACTGTTCACACGACAAGTCCTATGTTAGATGTAAGGGGTCCGGTCTGTAGACTGTTCACATGACAAGTCCTATGTTATATGTAAGGGGTCCGGTCTGTAGACTGTTCACACGACAAGTCCTATGTTAGGTTTAAGGGGTCCGGTCTGTAGACTGTTCACACGACAAGTCCTATGTTAGATGTAAGGGGTCCGGTCTGTTCACACAACAAGTCCTAAGTTAGATGTAAGGGGTCCGGTCTGTTCACACGACAAGTCCTACGTTAGATGTAAGGGATCCGGTCTGTTCACACGACAAGTCCTATGTTAGATGTAAGGGGTCCGGTCTGTTCACACGACAAGTCCTACGTTAGATGTAAGGGGTCCGGTCTGTTCAAACGACAAGTCCTATGTTAGATTAGGGGTCCGGTCTGTAGACTGTTCACACGACAAGTCCTATGTTAGATGTGAGGGGACCGGTCTGTAGACTGTTCACACGACAAGTCCTATGTTAGATGTAAGGGGTCCGGTCTGTAGGCTGTTCACACGACAAGTCCTATGTTAGATGTAAGGGGTCCGGTCTGTAGACTGTTCACACGACAAGTCCTATGTTAGATGTAAGGGGTCCGGTCTGTAGACTGTTCACATGACAAGTCCTATGTTAGATGTAAGGGGTCCGGTCTGTAGGCTGCTCACACGACCAGTCCTATGTTAGATGTAAGGGGTCCGGTGTGTAGACTGTTCACACGAGAAGTCCTATGTTAGATGTAAGGGGTCCGATCTGTAGACTGTTCACACGACAAGTCCTATGTTAGGTGTAAGGGGTCCGGTCTGTAGACTGTTCACACGACAAGTCCTATGTTAGGTGTAAGGGGTCCGGTCTGTTCACACGACAAGTCCTATGTTAGGTGTAAGGGGTCCGGTCTGTTCACACGACAAGTCCTATGTTAGGTGTAAGGGGTCCGGTCTGTTCACACGACAAGTCCTATGTTAGGTGTAAGGGGTCCGGTCTGTTCACACGACAAGTCCTATGTTAGGTGTAAGGGGTCTGGTCTGTAGACCGTTCACCCGACAACTCATATGCTTAGTGAAAACGTCTTCGACAAATAAAACTATCACCGCAAGGCATTCGAACTAAACATACAAGAGAAAAAGTAACATATAAGTTAAAACAGAAAGGCTGTGGCTGAACCCAACCGAGCAATCGCAGGACTCCCTGGGGCAGAGCACCCAGAGGAGCAATGCCCTACCCTCCCACCCTGGGTCAGAGCACCCAGAGGATCAACACACCACCCTCTTACCCTGGGTCAGAGCACCCAGAGGATCAACGCACCACCCTCCCACCCTGGGTCAAAGCACCCAGAGGATCAACACACCACCCTCTTACCCTGGGTCAGAGCACCCAGAGAATCAACGCACCACCCTCCCACCCTGGGTCAAAGCACCCAGAGGATCAACACACCACCCTCTTACCCTGGGTCAGAGCACCCAGAGGATCAACGCACCACCCTCCCACCCTGGGTCAAAGCACCCAGAGAATCAAAACACCACCCTCTCACCCTGGGGCACAGCACCCACAGGATCAACACACCACCCTCTCACCCTGGGGCAGAGCACCCACAGGATTAACACACCACCCTCTCACCCTGGGTCAAAGCACCCAGAGAATCAACACACCACCCTCCCACCCTGGGTCAGAGCACCCACAGGATCAACAAAACAACCCTCTCACCCTGGGGCAGAGCACCCAGAGGATCAACACACCACCCTCTCACCCCGGGGCAGAGCACCCATAGGATCAACACACCACCACTTCACAAAGACAATGGGTGTGGGGTAGGCTCTTTACAAAGACAATGGGTGTGGGGTAGGCACTTTACACAGACAAAGGGTGTGGGGTAGGCACTTTACAAAGACAATGGGTGTGGGGTAGGCACTTTACAAAGACAATGTGTGTGGGGTAGGCACTTTACAAAGACAATGAGTCGTAGGCACTTTACAAAGACAATGGGTGTCGGGTAGGCTCTTTAGAAAGACAAAGGGTTTGGGTTAGACACTTTACACAGACAAAGGGTGTGGGGTAGGCACTTTACAAAGACATTGGGTGTGGGGTATGCACTTTACACAGACAATGGGTGTGGGGTAGGCACTTTACAAAGACATTGGGTGTGGGGTATGCACTTTACACAGACAATGGGTGTGGGGTAGGCACTTTACAAAGACAATGGGTGTGGGGTAGGCACTTTACAAAGACAATGGGTGTGGGGTAGGCACTTTACAAAGACAATGGGTGTGGGGTAGGCACTTTACAAAGACAAAGGGTGTGGGGTAGGCACTTTACAATGACAGCGCGTTGGGTAGGCACTGTATAAAGACGTAGGAAGTTCCTGCTATTTGGATGATGTCAAACTTAACATTTAAACGACATAAAGGACGTATACCTTAAAACCCTGGTGTTACAACGCTAATACAAAGACCACAATAAATCAATCACTGATAGAAGTCAACTAAATCCACTACTTGAATCGAACAAAAACTACTTGAATCATTCGTCGTGACAGCCACAAAGCTCATGCCTCCATCTAAGAACAAGGTGGATACATTCTCTGTAAAGAGGTTCACTTGAAGACATGGAAGGTACTAATGCTACAGCTATAAAAATCATCACGCTGTCCGAGGCCCCTAAGCTGCGAGCGGCAGTATGACAAACAGACCCTACAAACATATCGACAGTGACCATCCTCGCCCTCTGGCAACAGGTCGCACTAGAAATAGGATATGTTACGTCAACTTGACCACTTTCTATGTATCATTGAATTTTTATAAGACGTGGCGTAAGTTACATAGACCGGAAGGACACAACATAGGGGTAGGATGTCGTTTAGATAACATCATACAAGCGAACATGGTAGCTGTGGGTGGCTATCGCACCCAACAGGAGGTAGTTGGCGAAAGGGACAACGCGTTAGCTATCAGACTGAAAGGTAATGGGGGCATTTATATATGTTATATATAACTGAAAATTGTTGCTTCGTGAAAGGCAAAGAAATGTAAGATGCAAAAATGTGAACCTGTGAAAAGTGGATGCAACGTTAACTTCATGCTTTATAATAAACACTGCGACTAGCCAACCGAGAAATTACGTTCATGGTATTTTAACGTAAACAATAACTGCTTTTAACGCCAAGGTCGTATAGGGTGCGCTATTAACGCAAGTCGCGTCAATGTCATACAGACAGCTTTTAACGTACGAGATGCAAAGGACTTACAGACAATTATTAACTCAGGGGACCCCAAGGCCATATACACAGCTATTAACTCAGGGGACCCCAAGGCGATATACACAGCTATTAACTCAGGGGACCCCAAGGCCATAAACACAGCTATTAACTCAGGGGACCCCAAGGCCATATACACAGCTATTAACTCAGGGGACCCCAAGGCCATATACACAGCTATAAACTCAGGGGACCCCAAGGCCATATACACAGCTATTAACTCAGGGGACCCCAAGGCCATATACACAGCTATTAACTCAAGGGTCCCCAAGGCCATATACACAGCTATTAACTCAGGAGACCCCAAGGCCATATACACAGCTATTAGCTCATGTGACGCCAAGGCCATTCAGACAGCTAGTAATGCATGTGGCACCAAGGTCATACGGACAGCTATTACCGCACAAACCAACAGTAAACAGGAGTAAGACGATAGGTAAGAAAGACATGTTGGCCGGAGCTAATAGAGGTATGACAGAATGGGCGGAGCTAACAGAGGTATGAAAGAATGGGCGGGGATAACAGAGGTATAAAAGAATGGGCGGAGCTAACAGAGGTATGACACCATGGCCGGGGCTAACAGAGGTATGACAGAATGGGAGGGCTAACAGAGGTATGACGGAATGGGCGGGGCTAACAGATGAGTGACGGAATGGGCGGGGCTAACAGAGGTATGACGTCGTGGCCGGGGATAACAGATGAGTGACGGAATGGGCGGGGCTAACAGAGGTATGACAGAATGGGGGGGCTAACAGCGGTATGACGGAATGGGCGGGGCTAACAGATGAGTGACGGAATGGGCGGGGCTAACAGAGGTATGACGTCGTGGCCGGGGATAACAGATGAGTGACGGAATGGGCGGGGCTAACAGAGGTATGACAGAATGGGGGGGCTAACAGCGGTATGACGGAATGGGCGGGGCTAACAGATGAGTGACGGAATGGGCGGGGCTAACAGAGGTATGACGTCGTGGCCGGGGATAACAGATGAGTGACGGAATGGGCGGGGCTAACAGAGGTATGACAGAATGGGGGGGCTAACAGAGGTATGACGGAATGGGCGGGGCTAACAGATGGGTGAAACAATGGCCGGGGCTAACAGATGAGTGACGGAATGAGCGGGGCTAACAGATGGGTGACACAATGGCCGGGGCTAACAGATGAGTGACGGAATGAGCGGGGCTAACAGATGGGTGACACAATGGCCGGGGCTAACAGATGAGTGACGGAACGGGCGGGGCTAACAGAGGTATGACAGAATGGGGCAAACAGAGGTATGACAATGGACGAGAAGAGAATGGACGTGGCTAACAGATGAGTTATTGAACACAGACGGAGCTAACACAAGGTGTGGCCACGCCGAGTGGGGGGCACTTACACTGGGCGCGCGAGCCTTGCAGCACGTCCAGCTCGCTGCGAGACGACGGAGACCCGCCCCCGCCGCCAATGTTCACGTTAGCGTAGATGGCGCTGGAGCGCTGGGCCTGCGCCTGCGCTTGTACATTAGCCAGATGGGAGACACTTCCGCTGGGGCTGCTGGAGTCTGACACGTGGCGCGGGGCGGGCACCGGGTGGGGGCGCTGCTCCCGTGGTAGCGGCACGGGCTGTGGCGGGTGCGAGGACTGCCCATGCTGACTGCTGCCTGGCAACAGCTGCAGACCCTGCCGACTGCCGCTCCGAGACTGGTCGTCACCAAAGACACTGTCGTCATCGTCTGATGAGGAGTCTGCGGCAGGAGTAAAATAGACGTTAAAGGCACACAGACAACTGCACACACTCCTAGGGTGACGCACACAGGCCACTGTACAAACTCATATGATGACGCACACAGACAACTGCACACACTCCTATGGTGACGCACAGAGGCCAATGTACACTCCTAGGGTGACGCACACAGGCCACTGTACACACTCATAGGGTGACGTACACAGACCACTGTACACACTCCTAAGGTGATGCACACAGGCCACTGTACACACTCACAGGGTGACGCACACAGGCCACTGTACACACTTATAGGGTGACGCACACAGGCCACTGTACACACTCATAGGGTGACGCACACGAGCCACTGCACACACTCATATGGTGACGCACAGAGACCACTGTACACACTCCTAGGGTGATGCACACAGGCCACTGTACACACTCATAGGGTGACGCACACAGGCCACTCTACACACTCATATGGTGACGCACACAGGCCACTGTACACACTCCTATGGTGGCGCACACAGACCACTGTACACACTCATAGAGTGACGTACACAGACCACTGTACACACTCCTAGGGTGATGCACACAGGCCACTGTACACTCATAGGGTGACGCACACAGGCCACTCTACACACTCATAGGGTGATGCACACAGGCCACTGTACACACTCATATGGTGACGCACACAGACCACTGTACACACTCATAGAGTGATGCACACGAGCCACTGCACACACTCATATGGTGACGCACACAGGCCACTGTACACACTCCTGGGGTGGCGCACACAGACCACTGTACACACTCATAGGGTGACGTACACAGGCCACTGTACACACTCCTAGGGTGATGCACACAGGCCAGTGTACACTCATAGGGTGACGCACACAGGCCACTCTACACACTCATAGGGTGATTCACACAGGCCACTGTACACACTCCTAGGGTGATGCACACAGGCCACTGTACACCATTAGAGTGACGCACACAGGCCACTCTACACACTCATAGGGTGACGCACAAAGGGCACTGTACACACTCATTGGGTGACGCACACAGGCCACTGTACACACTCATAGGGTGACGCACACGAGCCACTGCACACACTCATATGGTGACGCACACAAACCACTGTACACACTCCTAGAGTGATGCACACAGGCCACTCTACACACTCCTAGGGTGACGCACACAGGCCACTCTACACACTCATAGGGTGACGTACACAGACCACTCTACACACTCCTAGGGTGATGCACACAGGCCACTGTACACACTCACAGGGTGACGCACACAGGCCACTGTACACACTTATAGGGTGACGCACACAGGCCACTGTACACACTCATAGGGTGACGCACACGAGCCACTGCACACACTCATATGGTGACGCACACAGACCACTGTACACACTCCTAGGGTGATGCACACAGGCCACTGTACACACTCATAGGGTGACGCACACAGGCCACTCTACACACTCATATGGTGACGCACACAGGCCACTGTACACACTCCTATGGTGGCGCACACAGACCACTGTACACACTCATAGAGTGACGTACACAGACCACTGTACACACTCCTAGGGTGATGCACACAGGCCACTGTACACTCATAGGGTGACGCACACAGGCCACTCTACACACTCATAGGGTGATGCACACAGGCCACTGTACACACTCATATGGTGACGCACACAGGCCACTGTACACACTCCTGGGGTGGCGCACACAGACCACTGTACACACTCATAGGGTGACGTACACAGGCCACTGTACACACTCCTAGGGTGATGCACACAGGCCAGTGTACACTCATAGGGTGACGCACACAGGCCACTCTACACACTCATAGGGTGATTCACACAGGCCACTGTACACACTCCTAGGGTGATGCACACAGGCCACTGTACACTATTAGAGTGACGCACACAGGCCACTCTACACACTCATAGGGTGACGCACAAAGGGCACTGTACACACTCATTGGGTGACGCACACAGGCCACTGTACACACTCATAGGGTGACGCACACGAGCCACTGCACACACTCATATGGTGACGCACACAAACCACTGTACACACTCCTAGAGTGATGCACACAGGCCACTCTACACACTCAAAGGGTGACGCACACAGGCCACTCTACACACTCATAGGGTGACGCACAAAGGACACTGTATACACTCATATGGTGACGCACACGGGCCACTGCACACACTCATATGGTGACGCACAAAGGGCACTGTACACACTCATAGGGTGACGTACACAGGCCAATGTGCACTCTCCTAGGGTGACGTACACAGGCCAATGTACACTCTCCTAGGGTGACGTACACAGGCTACTGTACACACTGACGCAGGCATGACTGGCACGATTCAAGGTAAGAGAGAACGAGTTACTTGCAGAGACAAAATGCAATCAATGGTATGGATATATATTATTCCTTATCACATATATTGGCGATGAAACATTGTTGGCGCGTTATTACGAATATATTCAGGATATAGGCGTAATAAATAATAACGGAACGTCACTGGACTAACCATCGACTACAACTAACGTTTACTGCAGGTTTGTCTAGAGGAAGATGGTCTACAACCATACTGTAGTGGGCCGGGGGATATAGGGTCTACAACCATACTGTAGTGGGCCGGGGGATACATGGTCTACAACAATACTGTAGAGGGCTGGGGGGATATAGGGTCTGCAGCTATACTGTAGAGGGTCGGGGGGATATAGGGTCTACAACCATACTGTAGAGGGCCGGGGGGATATAGGGTCTACAGCCATACTGTAGAGAGGGTTAGGGAACGTTACAGGGTCTACAGCCATACTGTAGAGAGGGCTGGAGGGGGAGACATGGTCTACAGCTATACTGTAGAGAGGGCTGGAGGGGGAGACAGGGTCTACAGCTATACTGTAGAGAGGGCTGGAGGGGGAGACAGGGTCTACAGCCATACTGTAGAGAGGGGTGGAAGCGGAGACAGGGTCTACAGCCATACTGTAGAGTGGGGTGGAAGCGGAGACAGGGTCTACAGCCATACTGTATAGAGGGCTGGAGGGGGGGGACAGGGTCTACAGCTATACTGTAGAGAGGGCTGGAGGGGGAGACAGGGTCTACAGCTATACTGTAGAGAGGGGTGGAGGGGGAGACAGGGTCTACAGCCATACTGTAGAGAGGGCTGGCCGGGGAGACAGGATCTTCAGCCATACTGTAGAGAGGGGTGGAGGGGGAGACAGGGTCTACAGCTATACTGTAGAGAGGGCTGGAGGGGGAGACAGGGTCTACAGCCAAACTGTATAGAGGGCTGGAGGGGGGGACAGGGTCTACAGCTATACTGTAGTGAGGGCTGGAGGGGGAGACAGGGTCTACAGCCATACTGTAGAGAGGGGTGGAAGCGGAGACAGGGTCTACAGCCATACTGTATAGAGGGCTGGAGGGGGGGACAGGGTCTACAGCTATACTGTAGTGAGGGCTGGAGGGGGAGACAGGGTCTACAGCCAAACTGTAGAGAGGGCTGGCGGGGGAGACAGGATCTACAGCCATACTGTAGAGAGGGGTGGAAGCGGAGACAGGGTCTACAGCCATACTGTATAGAGGGCTGGAGGGGGGGGACAGGGTCTACAGCCATACTGTAGAGAGGGCTGGAGGGGGAGACAGGGTCTACAGCTATACTGTAGAGAGGGCTGGAGGGGGAGACAGGGTCTACAGCCAAACTGTAGAGAGGGCTGGCGGGGGAGACAGGATCTACAGCCATACTGTAGATAGGGCTGGAGGGGGGGACAGGGTCTACAGCTATACTGTAGAGAGGGCTGGAGGGGGAGACAGGGTCTACAGCCATACTGTAGAGAGGGCTGGAGGGGGAGACAGGGTCTACAGCTATACTGTAGAGAGGGCTGGAGGGGGAGACAGGGTCTACAGCCATACTGTATAGAGGGCTGGAGGGGGAGACAGGGTCTACAGCCATACTGTAGAGAGGCCTGGAGGGGGGGACAGGGTCTACAGCCAAACTGTAGACAGGGCTGGCGGGGGAGACAGGATCTACAGCCATACTGTATAGAGGGCTAGAGGGGGAGACAGGATCTACAGCTATACTGTAGAGAGGGCTGGAGGGGGAGACAGGGTCTACAGCTATACTGTAGAGAGGGCTGGCCGGGGAGACAGGATCTACAGTTATACTGTATAGAGGGCTGGAGGGGGAGACAGGGTCTACAGCCATACTGTATAGAGGGCTGGAGGGGGAGACAGGGTCTACAGCCATACTGTAGAGAGGGCTGGAGGGGGGGACAGGGTCTACAGCCAAACTGTAGAGAGGGCTGGCGGGGGAGACAGGATCTACAGCCATACTGTAGAGAGGGCTGGAGGGGGAGACAGGGTCTACAGCTATACTGTAGAGAGGGCTGGAGGGGGAGACAGGGTCTACAGTCATACTGTAGAGAGGGCTGGCGGGGGGGGGGGCAGGGTCTACAGCTATACTGTAGTGAGGGCTGGAGGGGGAGACAGGGTCTACAGCCAAACTGTAGAGAGGGCTGGCGGGGGAGACAGGATCTACAGCCATACTGTAGAGAGGGCTGGAGGGGGAGACAGGGTCTACAGCCATACTGTAGAGAGGGGTGGAAGCGGAGACAGGGTCTACAGCCATACTGTATAGAGGGCTGGAGGGGGGGACAGGGTCTACAGCTATACTGTAGTGAGGGCTGGAGGGGGAGACAGGGTCTACAGCCATACTGTAGAGAGGGCTGGCGGGGGAGACAGGATCTACAGTCATACTGTAGAGAGGGCTGGAGGGGGAGACAGGGTCTACTGCCATACTGTAGAGAGGGGTGGAAGCGGAGACAGGGTCTACAGCCATACTGTAGAGAGGGCTGGCGGGGGAGACAGGATCTACAGCCATACTGTATAGAGGGCTGGAGGGGGAGACAGGGTCTACAGCTATGCTGTAGTGAGGGCTGGAGGGGGGGACAGGGTCTACAGCCAAACTGTAGAGAGGGCTGGAGGGGGGGACAGGGTCTACAGCTATACTGTAGAGAGGGCTGGAGGGGGAGACAGGGTAACAGCTATACTGTAGAGGGCTGTGGGATATAGGGTCTACAGCTATACTGTCGAGACGGCTGGAGGGGGAGACAGGGTCTACAGCTATACTGTAGTGAGGGCTGGAGGGGGAGACAGGGTCTACAGCTATACTGTAGAGAGGGGTGGAAGCGGAGACAGGGTCTACAGCCATACTGTATAGAGGGCTGGAGGGGGAGACAGGGTCTACAGCTATACTGTAGTGAGGGCTGGAGGGGGAGACAGGGTCTACAGCCATACTGTAGAGAGGGCTGGAGGGGGGGACAGGGTCTACAGCCAAACTGTAGAGAGGGCTGGAGGGGGGGACAGGGTCTACAGCTATACTGTAGAGAGGGCTGGAGGGGGGGGACAGGGTAACAGCTATACTGTAGAGGGCTGTGGGATATAGGGTCTACAGCTATACTGTCGAGACGGCTGGAGGGGGAGACAGGGTCTACAGCTATATTAGTGCGAATTGTATTTCCCCGTGATGCTGGAACCTGACAATTCATACTATCCAGTAACCAGACTGTTTAATCAAATAGTCCACAAATGCCTATAACATATGATAGTTAGAAATTAAAAAAGCCAAGCCCAAAAAAAACGATGATAATCAACAGCAATAAAACAATCCAAGATGGCTACTGTGGCGGACCATGCAGCCTTCGTCAGAAAACCCGTAATGCGTGCAGGAACTGAAACAAGGGCGGATAGCTCTTAACTACACGGCGTGCAGACAACACTTACATTCCGCGGAGACCTGGCGGCCAAGACCTGCAGTTACAGCGAGAACAAGACATTAAGCATCGTCAGAGACACCACAGCACATGACCGGAGGGGTGAGACACACGACCAGCCCGCCGCCTGGAGGCGGAGTGAACCTACCCCGATAGCGCGCCATCTGGAGGCAGAGTGAACCTACCCCGATAGCGCGCCACCAGGAGGCGGAGTGAACCTACCCCGATAGCGCGCCACCTGGAGGCGGATTGAACCTACCGCGAGAGCCAGGTGTTATGTCCAGGGCGGTGTTTGTGTTGTGGTTACTGGTGCAGTGTGAGAGTCAGGTGTTATGTCCAGGGCGGTGTTTGTGTTGTGGTTACTGGTGCAGTGTGAGAGTCAGGTGTTATGTCCAGGGCGGTGTTTGTGTTGTGGTTACTGGTGCAGTGTGAGAGTCAGGTGTTATGTCCAGGGCGGTGTTTGTGTTGTGGTTACTGGTGCAGTGTGAGAGCCAGGTGTTATGTCCAGGGCGGTGTTTGTGTTGTGGTTACTGGTGCAGTGTGAGAGCCAGGTGTTATGTCCAGGGCGGTGTTTGTGTTGTGGTTACTGGTGCAGTGTGAGAGCCAGGTGTTATGTCCAGGGCGGTGTTTGTGTTGTGGTTACTGGTGCAGTGTGAGAGCCAGGTGTTATGTCCAGGGCGGTGTTTGTGTTGTGATTACTGGTGCAGTGTGATAGCCAGGTGTTATGTCCAGGGCGGTGTTTGTGTTGTGGTTACTGGTGCAGTGTGAGAGCCAGGTGTTATGTCCAGGGCGGTGTTTGTGTTGTGGTTACTGGTGCAGTGTGAGAGCCAGGTGTTATGTCCAGGGCGGTGTTTGTGTTGTGGTTACTGGTGCAGTGTGAGAGCCAGGTGTTATGTCCAGAGCGGTGTTTGTGTTGTGATTACTGGTGCAGTGTGAGAGCCAGGTGTTATGTTCAGGGCGGTGTTTGTGTTGTGGTTACTGGTGCAGTGTGAGAGCCAGGTGTTATGTCCAGGGCGGTGTTTGTGTTGTGGTTACTGGTGCAGTGTGAGAGCCAGGTGTTATGTCCAGGGCGGTGTTTGTGTTGTGGTTACTGGTGCAGTGTGAGAGCCAGGTGTTATGTCCAGGGTGGTGTTTGTGTTGTGATTACTGGTGCAGTGTGAGAGAGGGGTGTTATGTCCAGGGCGGTGTTTGTGCTGCGGTTACTGGTGCAGTGTAAGAGCCAGGTGTTATGTCCAGGGCGGTGTTTGTGTTGTGGTTACTGGTGCAGTGTGAGAGTCAGGTGTTATGTCCAGGGCGGTATGTGTGTTGTGGTTACTGGTGCAGTGTGAGAGCCAGGTGTTATGTCCAGGGCGGTGGTTTGTGTTGTGATTACTGGTGCAGTGTGAGAGCCAGGTGTTATGTCCAGGGCGGTGTTTGTGTTGTGGTTACTGGTGCAGTGTGAGAGCCAGGTGTTATGTCCAGGGCGGTGTTTGTGTTGTGGTTACTGGTGCAGTGTGAGAGCCAGGTGTTATGTCCAGGGTGGTGTTTGTGTTGTGATTACTGGTGCAGTGTGAGAGCCAGGTGTTATGTCCAGGGCGGTGTTTGTGTTGTGGTTACTGGTGCAGTGTGAGAGCCAGGTGTTATGTCCAGGGCGGTGTTTGTGTTGTGGTTACTGGTGCAGTGTGAGAGCCAGGTGGTATGTCCAGGGCGGTGTTTGTGTTGTGGTTACTGGTGCAGTGTGAGAGAGGGGTGTTATGTCCAAGGCGGTGTTTGTGTTGTGGTTACTGGTGCAGTGTGAGAGCCAGGTGTTATGTCCAGGGCGGTGTTTGTGTTGTGGTTACTGGTGCAGTGTGAGAGAGGGGTGTTATGTCCAGGGCGGTGTTTGTGTTGTGGTTACTGGTGCAGTGTGAGAGCCAGGTGTTATGTCCAAGGCGGTGTTTGTGTTGCGGTTACTGGTGCAGTGTGAGAGCCACGTGTTATGTCCAGGGCGGTGTTTGTGTTGTGGTTACTGGTGCAGTGTGAGAGCCAGGTGTTATGTCCAGGGCGGTGTTTGTGTTGTGGTTACTGGTGCAGTGTGAGAGCCACGTGTTATGTCCAGGGCGGTGTTTTTGTTGTGGTTACTGGTGCAGTGTGAGAGAGGGGTGTTATGTCCAGGGCGGTGTTTGTGTTGTGGTTACTGGTGCAGTGTGAGAGAGGGGTGTTATGTCCAAGGCGGTGTTTGTGTTGTGGTTACTGGTGCAGTGTGAGAGCCAGGTGTTATGTCCAGGGTGGTGTTTGTGTTGTGGTTGCTGGTGCAGTGTGAGAGCCAGGTGTTATGTCCAGGGCGGTGTTTGTGTTGTGGTTACTGGTGCAGTGTGAGAGCCAGGTGTTATGTCCAGGGCGGTGTTTGTGTTGTGGTTACTGGTGCAGTGTGAGAGCCAGGTGTTATGTCCAAGGCGGTGTTTGTGTTGCGGTTACTGGTGCAGTGTGAGAGCCACCTGTTATGTCCAGGGCGGTGTTTGTGTTGTGGTTACTGGTGCAGTGTGAGAGCCACGTGTATGAGGCTATTAACAGCTGAAATACACATATTGTCTGGTAACAAACAGCCGCACAACACTGATGAAACAAAGACAGAAAGAGATAAATTCTTCAAGTTGGCGCGAACCCCCGCTCCGCCGAGATCCGAAGGTCATCCCGCCAGACCCTAACATCACGTGACTGGACCTAAAGGAAGTTCCTGTTGCCGTCGTTGGAGGCGCCACTAAACGCTGACTGATTTCCAAGACTTCACTTTTGTCATGCATTCCGGCCTTTCACCACTGCTAAATGCCATTAAGACGTGGTTTGGATTAGATAAATACGGAAAGCCGTGAATTCCAGAAGGAAGTCGAGAACCTGAATAGAACATTGTCATTTTATTTTATTTAACTCTAAGAAAACGATAAACATTCAGCTAACAGAACGCTCACTCCACTTGGCAGTTATTACGCCGTCAGTGGAAGGTTTCCACTGGCGCCGTGCAACAGCGCTACCTACCGGTGCCATGTTCCCGTCGCGAGTGTTTGTGTTGGTTGTTGTAGACTGCCGAAGTGCGCTTGGAGGGCATTGGAGCCATGGACTGCTTCTTGTTGTGGAGAGCCAGCGCCTCCTTTACAGCCTCTGTCCGGATCTCTGCAAGCGACAGGACACCGGGGCATGACACAAGAGCTTGACAATGGGACATGACACAGGGGCATGACACTGGGACATGACACTGGGACATGACACTGGTACATGACATCGGGGCATGACACTGGGGCATGACACTGGGACATGATACTGAGACATGACACTGGGGCATGACACTGGGACATGACACTGGGACATGACACTGGGATATGACACTGGGGCATGACACTAGGGCATGACACTGGGATATGATACTGGAACATGACACTGGGACAAGATATTGGGGCATGACACTGGGACATGACACTGGGGTATGGCACTGGGACATGACACTGGGGCATGACACTGCGACATGACACTTGGGCATGATACTGGGGCATGACACTGGGGCGTGACACTGGGACATGAAACTGGGAAATGATACTGGGGCATGACACTGCGACATGACACTTGGGCATGACACTGGGGCATGACACTGGGGCATGACACGGACATGATACTGGGGCATGACACTGGGACAGGATACTGGGGAAGACACTGGGGCATGACACTGGGGCATGACACTGGGAAATGATACTGGGGTGTGACACTGCGGCATGACACTGGGACATGATACTGGGGAAGAAACTGGGGCATGACACAGGGGCATGACACTGGGACATGATACTGGGGCATGACACTGGGACAGGATACTGGGGCATGACACTTGGACATGATGCTGGGGCGTGATACTGGGGGAAGGCACTGGGACATGACACTGGGGCATGACACTGCGACATGACACTGGGGCATGACACTTGGGCATGGCACTGGGGGAAGACACTGGGGCGTGACACTGGGGCATGATACTGGGGCGTGACACTGGAGCATGACACTGGGAAATGATACTGGGGCGTGACACTGGGGCATGACACTGGGGCATGACACTGGGACATGATACTGGGGCGTGACACTGGGGCATGATACTGGGGCATGACACTGGGACATGCTACTGGGGCGTGATACTGGGGGAAGGCACTGGGACATGACGCTGGGGCATGACAGCGGGACATGACACTGGGACATGACACTGGGACATGACACTGCGACATGATACTGGGGCATGACACTGGGACATGACACTGGAACATGACACTGGGGCATGACACTGCGACATGATACTGGGGCGTGACACTGGGGCATGACACTGGGGCGTGACACTGGGGCATGATACTGGGGCGTGACACTGGAGCATGACACTGGGACATGACACTGGGACATGACACTGGGACATGCTACTGGGGCGTGATACTGGGGGAAGGCACTGGGACATGACACTGGGGCATGACACCGGGACATGACACTGGGACATGACACTGGGGCATGACACTGCGACATGATACTAGGACATGACACTGGGACGTAGGCACTGGGACTTGATACTGGGGCATGACACTGGGGCATGACACTGGGCATGGCACTGGGGCATGCCACTGGGACATGACACTGGGACATGACACTGGAACATGACACTGGGGCATGACACTGCGACATGATACTGGGGCGTGACACTGGGGGAAGACACTGGGACATGAAACTGGGGCGTGACACTGGGGCATAATACTGGGGCGTGACACTGGGACATGACACTGGGACATGATACTGGGAAATGATACTGGGGCGTGACACTGGGGCATGACACTGGGAAATGATACTGGGGCATGACACTGGGACACGACACTAGGGCATGACACTGGGACATGACACTGCGACATGACACTAGGGCATGACCCTGGGACATGACACTAGGGCATGACACTGGGACATGATACTGGGGCATGACACTGGGACATGATACTGGGGCATGACACTGGGACAGGATACTGGGGCGTGATACTGGGGAAGAAACTGGGGCATGACACTGGGGCATGACACTGGGACATGATACTGGGGCATGACACTGGGACAGGATACTGGGACATGATACTGGGAAAGACACTGGGGCATGACACTGGGGCATGACACTTGGACATGATACTGGAGCGTGATACTGGGAGAAAGCACTGGGACATGACACTGGGGCATGAAACTGGGACATGACACTGGGACATGGCACTGGGGCATGATACTGGGGCGTGACACCGGGGCATGATACTGGGGCATGACGCTGGGACATGATACTGGGGGAAGGCACTGGGACATGACACTTAGGCATGACACCGGGACATGACACCGGGACATGACACTGGGACATGACACTGTGACATGACACTGCGACATGATACTGGGGCATGACACTGGGGCATGACACTGGGGGAAGACACTGGGACATGATACTGGGACATGATACTGGGGCGTGATACTGGGGGAAGGCACTGGGACATGACACTGGGACATGACACTGGGGCATGACACTGTGACAAGATACTGGGGCATGACACTGGGGGAAGACACTGGGACATTAAACTGGGGCGTGACACTGGGGCGTGACACTGGAGCTTGACACTGGGACATGACACTGGGAAATGATACTGGGGCGTGACACTGGGGCATGACACTGGGACATGATACTGGGACATGACACTGGGACGTAGGCACTGAGACTTGATACTGGGGCATGACACTGGGACATGACACTGGGACATGACACTGGGACATGACACTGGGACATGAAACTGGGACATGACACGGGGGCATGACACTGCGACATGATACTAAGGCCTGACACTGGGGCATGACACTGGGACATGACAGTGGGGCATGACACTGGGGGAAGACATTGGGACATGAAACTGGGGCGTGACACTGGGGCATGATACTGGGGCGTGACACTGGAGCATGACACTGGGACATGATACTGGGAAATGATACTGGGGCGTGACACTGGGGCATGACACTGGGACATGACACTAGGACATAATACTGGGACGTGGCACTGGGGCATGACACTGGGACATGATACTGGGGCATGACACTGCGACATGACAATGGGGCATGATACTGGGGCATGACACTGGGGCATGATACGTGTCATGACACTGGAGTCTGACAGTAGGGAATGACCGAGTATGACACTGCATCATAACATTCGGGCAATAAAGGGTGTCTGAGGCCACTTTTGTGCATGCAAAGGCTCAACTGGGTTAAGATGCAGGTGCTAAGGCGCCTCCCCACGACCGGATCTCCTGCTCAGCCTGCTTACCAACTGAGTTGTGGAGGCATGACACATGGCATGACACATGGCATGACACTAGGGCATGACACATGGCATGATACTGGGGCATGACACATGGCATGATACTAGGGCATGACACATGGCATGACACTGGGGCATGACACATGGCATGACACATGGCATGACACTAGGGCATGACACATGGCATGATACTAGGGCATGACACATGGCATGATACTAGGGCATGACACATGGCATGATACTAGGGCATGACACATGGCATGACACTGGGGCATGACACATGGCATGACACATGGCATAATACTAGGGCATGACACATGGGATGATAATGGGGCATGACACATGGCATGATACTAGGGCATGACACATGGAATGATACTGGGGCATGACACATGGCATGACACATGGAATGATACTAGGGCATCACACATGGAATGATACTGGGGCATGACCCATGGCATGATACTGGGGCATGACACATGGCATGACACTGGGGCATGACACATGGAATGATACTAGGGCATGACACATGGAATGATACTAGGGCATGACACATGGAATGATACTGGGGCATGACACATGGCATGATACTGGGGCATGACACATGGCATGACACGGATGCATTACAGTGGAGCATTGTTATGGCAGCTTGTCATGAGCCTGTCCACAACTGACCAACATCTCGTATGGTATGTACACTGTGAAGTGACCACCTAACGGGAATCCTTATCTCTAGTTAGTACCCCAAGGACTGCATTCCATGCGCTTCCCAAACTTAGCACAGAGGTATCCCGCGACATGCAAATTAACTTGTGGCGGGTAGGTCCAGCCACCGGGTACCCAGCGGGGCTTGTCGCCGACCACGTGGTATCACTGGGTATCGCGGCTGTCAGTGGCTGTCAGTGGCCGCCAGTGGCTGTCAGTGGGTGGTGGTGGGGACTAGGTGATGCGGTTAGTGCGGTGCAATGTACAAGACAAGCAGAAGGCCGCCTGGGTGAAGTCCCTGCCACCACCAAGCATTGCCTCCCACGGGACCACGCACTACCCGCGGCTGGCACTGTCCAGTGGGTGCCCGCAGGGGGGGGGGGATATCTTACCATCTAGCTTTCTGTAGTCATTGGCCACGTGGTCCCGAGGATGTCACGGAGGGGGTGGGGGTGTCGCGGCGGTGTGGGGGCGGCGTGGGGGCGGCGTGGGGGCGGCGTGGGGGCGGGCCCAACTCACCTGAGTGGTAGCGGTTGTCCTCCCGGGTCAGGCGGCGGTGGGCTCTGCGCTGGGCCGCCGTGGAGGGGCTGGGGGCGGCTTGAGGGGGCACTACAGCACGAACCAAGGCAACACGCCGGGTACCACCCACCGTGACCCATCAAGTTGTAGCCATGGTAACCCACACAGTGCAGCCATGACAACCAAGCAGAGCAGCGATGGTGACCGCGCAGGTGAAGCATTGATGACGGGGTGTATGGGTGGAAGGACAGAGGGAAAAGAGAACAAGAGAAAACGAAACATCCGTATTAATGCCCAAGGTAATTAATTTCAATTGACAAGCCATCACACCCAATCACCTACCACCTTGCGTAACTCAACTAATAGCATTCAGATCGAAAGGAGTAAGCAAGGATTAGTACACATCACACAGGAAACAATAGAAATAAAGACTGTTAGAAGCTGTCCTCTAGCCGGTAGCTGACACCTCGCTCTTCTACAGATAAACGTAAGTCATCAGCGGTTACCTCACGCCCTCCATAGTCAATTACAGCCAATCACAGCCCTATCAGAATGTGTGTTTACTTCATATTCAGTTCTTCGTATACATATATTGCGAGGCAACATACAAACCTATAAACATGGAAATAAAGGTAATTATCATATTTAAATAGAAAACGTTTTTACGACCACAATAAAAACGAAAAACTGCAACCCTGTAAACCATGCAGTTACACATTTACTCACATTAAGACAATCTTTAAGCGACATTTATGTGATAGTTGTGCTCTTAGCAACATGTCAAGATGTCAACATTCGGATGTAAATGAGATAGCGACAGTCCATTAAGGACTCGTTTTGTTTTAAAAGCATCTAAGCTTTGCAATACTGATTGAAGCAATGAGGAAATGCATCATTCAAACCCAAATGAAGCATGTTATTGATATCCCAACGGAACTGACAAGAGTGTAACCATAGCAACAGGGACACATGCGTAAGGCCTCAACATGGCTAGTCTTACGCCTGTCAGTTACGTTATATCATAATTTCGATGCATAACTTTATATCTCTATTCTGCTTTCAAATGAAAGTACCGGTAATCACATTTGCAGTTCCACACTTTTTAATTAATTGGATACAATGCTTACAATGCTAAAACGATTAACATCTTAATAATTATTATATCAAATCGTATGCAAATAGATTTATAGGAGTAAGTATTGTACTTTAATAGAAATGTTACAGATGTAATGTACAGATGTGATATTGAAGTACATGTTAAACTACCGGCCAGTAGAGCTTGCATATTGAAGCTCAGGCAGTGAACTTCAAGTGCAGGGCCTATATTCATAAACCCTAGTCAGCGCCAGGCAAGCCTTCTGAAGGTTTAGAACAATTTGGAAACCGTTTTAACAGTGGGAACCAAAATATTTACTGGAAACAACTGCATTTCCAAAATGAAAAAAACGCCAAATTTTAGGAAAATCTCACTTTGGATTTTGAACATCACAATTACAAGCCATGGAAGTTGTGACATAAGGGCACTGTTTGTGCGTAGGTTCCAAAAGGACTATGAATATGGCCCAAGGTGTTATAGCTAAGCAAAGGTTTTAGTCTTAAGTAGAAGTATTATACTTACAGTCAGCATTTGCACATAGAGATTATGTTCACCTACTGACACCACAGATAACTTTTGAAGTGAGCAAATCTTCTTTTTAACGGATAATAAAGATTAATTTCAAACAAGTTACCAAGCAACACTCGTTGTTTCGAAATAATAGTAAAAATGTTACCAAAAAAACAATATTAATTGTTGCTGAAACAATCGTCCATGATTCCAGAAAATATGTCCATGAGGTCATAGGGCGCATAATAAGAGGACATGGAAGCAAACACTGGGTTCAGTTTGGATGGCTTGTACATATCCTGAATCCCACTTAGGGTGGCTAAAGCGCATCATTATGCACTCAGGATGATGGTCACACATCATGATTCGCCGATACGTTAGAAAAGACACATCATGATTGACACTAAGGATGGCTTCTACTTATCTTGATTCACACTAAGGATGGCTTGATTCACACAAAGGATGGCTTCTACTTATCTTAATTTACACTAAGGATGGCTTCTACTTATCTTAATTCACACTAATGATGGCGTCTACTTATTTTGCTTCACACTAAGGATGGCTTCTACTTATCTTGATTCACACTAAGGATGGCTTCGACTTATCTTGATTCACATTGAGGATGGCTTCTATTTATCTTAATTCACACCAAGGATGGCTTCTACTTATCTTAATTCACACTAATGATGGCGTCTACCTATTTTGCTTCACACTAAGGATGGCTTCTACTCATCTTGATTCACACTAAGGATTGCTTCTACTTATCTTGATTCACACTAAGGATGGCTTCGACTTATCTTGATTCACACTAAGGATGGCTTCTACTTAACTTTATTCACACTAAGGATGGCTTCGACTTATCTTGATTCACACTGAGGATGGCTTCTACTTATTTTGATTCACACTAAGGATGGCTTCTACTTATTTTGATTCACACTAAAGATGACTTCTACTTATCTTGATTCACACTAAGGATGGCTTCTACTTAACATGATTCACACTAAGGATGACTTCTACTTATCTTAATTCACACTAAGGATGGCTTCTACTTATCTTGATTCACACTAAGGATGGCTTCTACTTATCTTAAATTCACACTAAGGATGGCTTCTACTTATCTTAAATTCACACTAAGGATGGCTTCTACTATCTTGATTCACACTAAGGATGGCTTCTACTTATCTTGACTCACACTAAGAATGGCTTCTACTTATCTTGATTCACACTAAGGATGGCTTCTACTTATCTTGACTCACACTAACGATGGCTTCTACTTATCTTGATTCGCACTAAGAATGACGATCATATACCGTTACATACTTAGAATGGATTCCACCTATCATGAGTCTCCGATGCGAAGACCTGCCCACATGATACACGCCTTTGACTCATAGATCATTTTAAATCAAGTGCCAGGAAATATGGGACATAATCAAGTTGACGAGAATCATGGGATGAGAGAGCTCCGATTAGCATGATTTGAGGCTGGTGGTGAAAAGCTTGGGGCATATGGAGGAGGTTGGGGGGGGGGGGGCAGCGCTAACTCCTACCTGACCCCATGTGGCTGTCAACCACAAACCGCTGTAAATCCTTCACTATGTTGTGAACCCCCGCGCCAGAGGCTCGTACCGAGCCCTGAGGGCCATCAGCCAGCTGTAGGCCGGCTGCCCGCAGTGGGGCACTCACAGTGCCCCCTAGTGGTGGCAGCAAAAGCACCCAGTCAATACATAGTATGCATACTGTCATTAAGATTCTCTGTGATACTTTTTCGACCCTTAGCGATACCTTTCATGGTGGAATTTTCCAGAGCCGGCGCTGGTTAAAACACATGTTCTGACTGTACGAAATGAGGATGGGATGTAGTGGTTAAAGTGTGGGTGGGTTAAGGTTGGAGTGGGGTGGGTAGTATCCGAAGGGTTGGGTGGGGGAGGGCAGCTGTGTCTGATAGTTACTGTAGGTTGGGGTGTTACAAGTTACCCTAGGTTCGGTGGGGAATGGGCTCTCTCTAATACATGTAGTTACAACAGTTACACGAGTGTCTAGTGGTTGTTGTAGGAATAGAGTGATGCCCGACGTAGCCTGGAGCCGGCGCCACACAGTCGGTGCCACGCTCACACACCTCTTTCTACCAGTGATGGGGACAGCTGAGGACAGCTTCTCTCACCTGAGGTTCCAGGCGTGCTCTTGATGTGAGACGACAGCAACCTCTGTCGTTTTTTCTCATACCCCTTCTGTGTGATGTCACCTGCAACACAATCATGTCAATGTCAACTAAATCAAGCACTAGCCCAACTGCATGGTTATACATGTGTGTCTGAGTGGTGTGACAGACAAGCTGCTGGAGTTTGACTGCTCCCAAGCTGGACCCGCCTAGACCCAATAAAGCTCCACACCTTAGTCCTTACCCTCAAATCAACGCTCATTATGACGTTGCAAAACGCAACATTTCGTTCTGTAACTTTACCCATCGATTGGTATTCGACATGGCTTGGTCAAGTTTGTTAGCGGGGTATGTACGTCAAAGGTCAAGGTCACAGTATTTTTTTTTGTTCCTTAAAGTTACTATTTCAACAAATTTTGCGGCGGGGGTGTTCCGTCAGATCACGTGAGGCGCCGCGGCTGTTGGAACAGCTGTAAACACTGTATAACACTCTGCCTCAAGGAGGCGCTGCCAGTCGCGAATCCTGGCCAATAACGTCTAGTATATATATGGTTGGTACCAGTGACTTCCGGAAAGTTAGTCGTTGGCGCTCGCCCTGGCGGAGATTACTTCATGCGTGTTACGTCACCAGCACATCAACGTCACTGTACACACGTTTTTTCTCCGCCAGATTTGGATCACAATGAATGTTTACTTTTTGTTGTAATAGCAACTTTAACCACTGGTAAATAGGACCAAAAATCGGGAAAGTCGATATAACGTTCACAGTGTTCATTTAATGACGCTGTACATTATGTCACGTATTGAACCCATAGGTTGGTTGGTTGGTTATTCAGGACGCTTTAACCACTTTTGGTCATATCGCATCAATGGGAGAAGGAATAGCCCAGAACCCTAGGCTGTGTGGGCTGAAATACAGCCTAGTCGCATTCCATAGTAAAATTCTGGTCTGGAACAACCCCATTTCAGGGTTGTTTGACTTTGACCAAGTGTAGCTCTGATTTTCCTTTGCTGTGGGAAATGTTTTATAACAGAAACAAACCCTAATCCTTTTCTTTTTACTTCCTGACAAGTAATGACTAATCACTTAAGTAACGTTTACATGAAAGGCAAAAATAGTCCAGTCTGTCACCAGAAATTCACATGAAAACATGTGTTTTCACTGACCCATAGACTGGGTCCCTGAACAATGAACCAATTAGCATGGCTTATAATATCATGTGATGACCTTGCACATGTGCAGTGAACAACTTCCTGTAAAAAAAATGGTGGCATATTGTTGTCCATTTTTATGCCAGTAGGCAATTATAGCTCCTTTTGAAGACTTTAACAACTTTGGAAGAGTTCATACATCAGTAATTATATATAGAAAAGGACTTTTACATTGTGGAAACTAATTGTGACAGCTATACTTAAACAATTCAATGTGTCATGTGAAGTTGATTTTTCACTATAGAATGCTACATGGCTATGATTCTTCAACCATAGCCATGGATTCATGGCTAGAGAAGGAAGGGAGAGTGGAGCCATGTCCCCGGGGGTAACGTTCTATTCTTTACGAAGAAAGACATTGGATCTTTATCCTGCGACCACTGACATGGCCATAGCAGGGTTCGAACCACCGACCCAGGTGACCAGAGCACTCGAGCGCGCTAGCCCACTGAGCTGTCGCACTGGACCCGGACCCGAACCCATAGGTAACTTGAATAACATCTTGGAATTGTGCAAATCGCCTCAGTAAATTTCTGCCAAAAAATGCTAAACTTTAACATGAGACTCTACGAGAGCTATTAACTATTAAGAACAGCTGGTCGACCTCTATCGCCTGGTGACCTGTCATGGCCCCCACACCAAGGCATG
Organism: Arenicola marina; assembly: GCA_964019135.1. Taxonomy (NCBI): domain Eukaryota; kingdom Metazoa; phylum Annelida; class Polychaeta; family Arenicolidae; genus Arenicola; species Arenicola marina. Next base: position 7,858,175 of record OZ025265.1, read on the forward strand.
CCTTATATCATGACAAATCGCGACATATGAAAAAAAACACCGAGGCTTTGGGCGATTGCGTGCGGTACCGACTGCCGCAGTGCGAGTGTACTGTTGTGTGTGGGGAAGGCGGGGGGAGGGGGGGGGGGGGCAGAGGTCAAGCTGGGGTGGTGGCATGATTGAGTTGTTTGGTATGAAACTAATGTCCATGGTAGGGATGCAGAAACTAGAAATGTAGACCGAAACTGAATAAACGGGCAGTTTGGTTTCAGATGTTTACCGAGTGAGATCGTTGAACCTAAGGGTCCAAACTGAAGAGTGACTTTTACTTTTGGGATGGGGCTAACAATTGCGAGGATGCTCACTATAACGACAGTTATAGAGCTGCCAGATCTGATGGGTCAATATTGATCTGAGGTATGAAATCTAGATCTAAGGGGCTAAATATGGATCTGAATGGTCAAATATGGATCTCAGGGTGTGTCTTTGCACTCTATGTAGGCCACAAAATGCAACATTTCGTCATATATATTTACTCATCGATATCCGATCAAGTTCGTTAACGGGGTCTGTAGGTCACAGGTCAAAGTTACAGTCAAGTCAACTGTTACGGTCAAGGTCATTGTAGTGGACAGAAGACATAATCCGGATTTTACATTTTACGTCATCTTATCCTACGGGTGACGCAATCACGTTTGATTTATCATTATGCGGCAAACAATTTGTTTCCCCTGAAAATGTTTCTCCAAAGGGTATGCACCAGCACATTGGCATAAGCAGTTGCCTTGAACATGTTGAATGTATCAACACTGTCTCTGGGTGCTTTTTCATTTCTTGCATAGTCACCAATACATGGCTGGGTGCCAAAACTAATAACATTAGTCCCAACGCCTTATTGCAGATTTCAACACCATATCAGATATCTGTGGCAAGCCAGTAGCCATACTGGTAGCAATGCTCAAACCATCATCAAAGCAACAACATTAGAAACAGTTACAAACCAGAGTATCCAATTTATTACGCGAAACGAACAAGTTGTAAATGCGAGTTATAATATATTGATAAGTGGTTTAAAGTTTAGCAAATGCAATAAAGTTAAGTGGGCTCAACATCTTAATGAAACTATCTCGGAAGCAGATTGGAAAAGGTATTATATGGTGCCATATATATCGACAAAGGACGAACGAACAAGAAGCTTTCAGTATAGGTTATTACATCGCTGTATTCCAACAAATAAGTATCTATTCATGTGTAAGATGTCTAAAACCGAGCAAAGCAGCTTTTGCAAAAGTGAAGTTCAGTCTTTAGAGCACCTGTTTTGGAGATGCCCTGTAATGCAAGCCTTTTGGCGAGATATGGATAAGTGGTTACGTTCGGCTTTGGGTACAGATAATAGAGATAGTAACATTACCTTGGACTGCCAAATTATAATGCTTGGTGTGATTAAAACCGTAGAAAATGTGAAATTGATTAACCATATATTTATTATTGTGAAACGCTTCATATATTCATGTACCGTATTTCACGTATGTTTTCAGACACTGTATGTTTTCGGACACCCCCTCAAAGGCAGAAATAGGATAAATTTAGTGTTCTGTAAGTGGAGAAATTTGGTTCCAAATGTAAAAGGTGCCCTAGGGCAGATTAAGCATATTTGTTTTCTGGAAAACAACATGAGAAATATATATACAGACCCATATGTTTATGTAAAATTATATACTTTCCATGTTTTCATTTGTTAATATGCACTAATGTTTAGTGGTCAATAAAAAAAAAAAAACACCCGCTAGACAACAGTTATTGCAGTGTCCAATTTTACAGTTAAGCGGACTTAACATGCTAGACATCAGTTACTGTAGTATACAAATTTACAGTTACAGCAGACTACTTGCAGAAACCGCGCTAGACACCAATCAGAAGTGGCTCAAACTGTGAATGCATGCGCCATCTTGTTTGTTTATAAATTAACTCTTTCACTAGCCACCAGGCGCCAGCACCTGTTATATACAACTGCATAAACCGTAGTGCTGTCTAGCACTAGAGGACAAAGTATTTCCCTTGCATAGAATACATAAATATGGCAATGGCAAAAACTACAGCTAAATGGCCTTGTAGAATATGTGGCAGTGAGTGCCATGGCAAGACCATCTACTGTGAGCAGTGTGCCACATGGTTTCACTCGAGATGTGAGAACATTTCGAAGTCACAGTTGGACCAGTTGGCAAATCATCCATTAGACTTCATATGGACCAACTGCACTAACCCAGATGGTGCATTCAGTTGCAACCAAGCTTTAACACACTTAGCTGCTGATCTTCCCTGAGAATTGCGCCAGAACGGGAGATGATCCGGTTGCGTGACCTTCAGCCTATCTCTACCACTACTGCCACAATGGAAAATCACTTCCGAGTGGACACCCAAACAGCAGACATCCTAAGCAGAGTTGAGGGTGTCAATTTCAGTTGCGGTAGATGGAAATAAAAACCACCAGTTGGCTAGTTACTTTGACAGGCGAGTGATTCCCTTGCTTGTGGAAAACTTTTGGACTACCAGGAAGTCGGGCCTAGCAAATGTCACCATGTGATTAGCCATGAATCCATGGCTATGGTTGAAGAATCATAGCCATGTAGCATTCTATAGTGAAAAATCAACTTCACATGACAAATTGAATTGTTTAAGTATAGCTTTCATAATTAGTTTCAACAATGAAAAACTACTTTTCTATGTATAATAACTGATGTCTGAACTCATAATTGCATAATGGCATGAAAATGGACAACATGCCACCATTTTTTTTACAGGAAGTTGGTCACTGCACATGTGCAAGGTCATCTCATGATATTATAAGCCATGCTAATTGGTTCATTGTTCAGGGACCCAGTCATTGGGTGCGTGAAAACACAGGTTTTCATATAAATTTCTGGTGACAGACTGGACTATTTTTGCCTTTCAAGAAAAGTTACTTATGTGATTAGTCATTACTTGTCAGGAAGTAATAAGAAAAGGATTAAAGTTTGTTTCTCTTATAAAACTTTTCCCACAGCAAAGGAGAATCAGAGCTTCACTTGGTCAAAGTCAAACAACCCTGAAATGGGGTTGTTCCAGACCAGAATTTTACTATGGAATGCGACTAGACTGCGTTTCAGCCCACACAGCCTAGGGTTCTGGGCTACCATGCGATAGATGAACAACAATTGCGAGAGCCTGAATCATGTTTTTGAAACCAGTTGTGGACTGGAAGGCACAGAAGTTCTCAGATTTAGTAGATAAGCTGCACAGCATTGTTCAGGGCCAATACCGGGAGCTGCAGATGAGTCTGCTAGGTTTGGGAGAGTTCGAAGTGGTCTACCAGTGCAAGAAATTCTGCTCAAGACACTTGGTCATCCCTGGAAGAAAACAAATGCAAACTTTGGGAGGTAGTTGTACGTACATCGGATGGACAAGGAGTAGCAAAGGCATTGATGAATGGCAGCAAAAACCTGGACAGCGGAAGAGGAAAAGGACTGCGCAGACAACTACTTTAACACAAAAGAAAGTTAAAGTGGTATAGATGCAAGCATAGTGTTATTAACATGTCTGTATGTATGTATATATTGCTGTTGCAGAGTTAAACTGTTCCTACTAGCCTCGGCTAGAGGGATCACCCCTTTAGCTGAAGAAGTAGAGTGGTTGACTTGAGATCGGGAGATCGTGAGTTCGACTCCCGCAGGGGACCAGACTGGTTCCCTGCTGTTACAACGGAGCCGGATACAGGTAGAACCCACAGCGGTTTTAAGACTGAGTAGTCCTGGTGTGAGGACAGCCCTCTCGGAAAGAGGAGGGAATGTGTAGCAGAGTTAAACCGTTCCTACTAGCCTCAGCTAGAGGGATCACCCCTTTAGCCAAAGAGGTAGAGTGGTTGACTTGAGATGGGGAGATCGTGAGTTCAACTCCAGAAGGGGACCAGACCGGTCTCCGCCATTACATTACCGTAAACTGCCTATTTGAAGCCTCTGCTTATATTACGAAGTTGGAGGTTCCACTTTTCGAGTTTGAGTCACAAGTCAGGGTGCGGCTTTAAATAGGGCCTTTTGCCGATTTAAAGTGAGCGTGGCGAGACAAGCCGGGGGTGGGGGGGGGGGGGGGGGGGGGGTAATACGAAAATTACCGGTGTTGCCAAAATAATGTATTGCATCATACCAACATACAAGTTAACAAGTCGGGAGATAATTCAACTTGAAAGCTGCGTCGTAAGATGTTCTTTTCCCAGGCATTGTGTTACTGTGGCAATCAAGACTGACAACAAGCTACTGATGGTTGTGTTATTTATTACCTATTGTAGACCAATGATCAGAGGCCAGGTTTCAGGTGGTGTAAATTGATACGGCTGCCGCCGGCCTCGCACCAAATGCAAAAAGTTAATTGTGCCAGACAGAAACTTGATACTGTGTAGGTATGACAGTGATTCATAAACATGCAGTAAGAGCCAGGGGAGCCAGCCACTAGTGTGACACTTGATAAGAGCTGCGATCGGAGAGGGAGAGGTAAATGTTGTTAGTAGTCGCGACTGCTTGTATAAACAATTGGCTTGGTAAGGGCCAGGAGAGCCAGCCACTGGTGTGACACCTGAAAAGAGGTGCGATCGGAGAGGAAGAGGTGAATGTTGTTAGTATAATAGCGACTGCTTGTGTAAACAATTACTTGGTTTCGTTGGCGGGATAGGATTAAGGAGGGATACAGGGGGAGTGGGGGAGGTCGAGAAGCCAAAGTCCGGGTGCTGCTTGTAATATGTAGTTTTCCGGAAATGGTTCTGGGTGCCTGCCAACCCGGTTTGGAGGCCAAAGTTGGGGTGCGGCTTCTAATATGTATGCGGCTTCAAATAGGCAGTTTACGGTAACATGAATTTTATTCCAGTCTGGTTTGATTTTATGTATTTATAGGTCTAATAAATGAAAACAACCACTTTAAGACAAAAGAAAGTTGGAGTGGTATAGCATGGTATCACATATATATCTGTATATATGTATATATTAAATGTAAATTTTCATGCCAGTCTGGTTTGATTTTATAAATAATAAATTGATTCACGTCAAGATACACTCCACTTAGATATTTTGCCTTCTGTATTTACCCATAGTCAACAAACGATTCTGTATAACAGCAAATGTGATAAAGAAGATGGCATATGTATTCGACCGTAATGGCTTATTCCGCCTTTTTATACTTTTACCTTATATAATTTTTTTATATATGTATAACTGTGGTCAGATCTTAACCGAAATTGACCTTCTGTGAAGTTAAAGTTGCATGTTGAGTTCTTAAACTGTTCCATATACCTTGGTTTTGGTATATTTAGGCCAGTTTTAGTTGGTCCAGGTATAATTATGTTAATACCTAGAGCCAGTAAAATAGCCCTCCACAATCATTAGCCTATTACAGTTAAATATCTACTACTTAATAAACATACTGCATTTTCATTTACATTAACAAATAGATTGTTGTAATTGCTACAGAACCACTTTTCCGCTAGGGTTTTCCATCTTTAATTAATAGACTGTCATATTTCTAAACTTCATTATTTGGGCTCTCAGTATTTATCCCAATACAATGTCAAAAGGCAATGAATAAGCATAACTAAAATGTGCATATGTTGAACTCTAATAGATATACACAGGGTTAACTATACAGTCAACCAAATGGTTGGGCCTATCGGCCGATGATGATGAACGACCAGGGCCTGTAATCCACACTGATCCACGGTTCCTGATCTACTGCCATGTGGCCAGTGGCGGATTTCACGAACGCAATTTAGCCGACTACGGAGCTGAGTCGGCTAAAGTTACCATGTAAATGATGGGCAATTTTAGTCGACTAAGACCCGTAGCTGGCTAAACTATGTAAGCTTACGTGATATAGGCCACAGGCCAGGCCAGACGAACGCACGAACACCCCACGAACAACAATGAACGGAAGCCAGAGTGACCTTATTATTTCCTTTAAATTATTCTGGTCAAAGGTTCCTACCTTCCGAAAGCTCCAATTCTAACTCCGCCAGCTTTTCCCTAATATCCTGAGGCAGTTTGGAAGTATCCACATTTAATTCAGCCATGACTTCTAAAAAAAATCAACGCTGCTAGATATCTGCCAAAAACTATTTTTCCATCTCCGCCATCTTTCATCTACAAAACCACGCCCAAGTCTCGTATCGTTATCCGGGAGGGTACGAGACTTCGCGCACTTCCGGATTTGTCATCATTCGGTGAATGTCAGAAGTTTGTTTTCGAGACCATTCCGAAATTTGGAACAGTGCACTTTCCTTCGAAGATGCGCGTTTCTAAATTGTTTTCCCCTGAATGTGGGGAACCTGATTCAGAATTAGGAGAGGTTTGTAATGCTCTAGATTTCTATATTCATATCATTAGAATGAGACATACAGCTTGTCAGGCAGTAGCGGATCACTTTTGTGTAAGGCTTGATTGAGAAGGTTTTCTAAGAAGCGGGTACATCATCTTAGGCTCATTCCTTTCAGAAATGAAGGCTCTGTTCATGTGTAATGAACTTGCTAATTCTCCGGCAACGATCTGTCTAAAAATGGTCCATGTAGCAGGGTACTGTAGTAGGCAGTAACGGATCATTTTAGGCAGTAGGCCTAGCGGATCACAGCATCTAGCGGCCTGTTTTGACAATGAAGCAGGTCTCTCAATGGAAGGACTGTCTCAAAAATCTAAAAGTAGGTTGTCGACGATTTAATATTGCACATATTTTGTAGTGTGATATAATAATTCACAGCTTATTTTGATATTTTCGGAGTACCGCTACTGATATTGGGCCAATGATTGATGCCATGCCACCTGGCGGTAAAACTTGGCGTTACAGCTTGGCGGCAAGGACGAGCGTCACTGATCCGCTACTGCCGAGAAAGCGGCGAATGCAATTTAGATGACAACAGCAATTTTGCTTCACGGAGGGATCTGATTATTTTCTTGAAAGTTCAAGACATATACAGCTATCTAAAAATTACCTCAGTTATGCACAGATGTATTCACTTTAACAAGAGTGGCCTGTTGAAATAAAAGTTGCTGTTTCGTGCGAGTACGCGAAGAGCAAAGAGCTCGCTACCGGAAGTGCATTTGAGGTAAAAAAGAGTGTAAACATTGGTAGAACCTCACGTTTTTGGATTTATTTTAAGTCAGTGGTTAATTATCTTTGAAATGAGTCCTAATTTATTACATTTAGTAGCTTTTAATAGAAACGATTCATTGGTAAACGTGAAGTGATCCGCTACTGCCTGTGATCCGTTACTGCCCGACAAGCTATATGTAACGCCACTGACACTGCTGTGGATGTCAGGCATAAGGGCCGAGGGGCACAAGGGCCGCGCGGAAGTTAGGGGGTTGAGAAGGATGGGGGTGTGGTGGGGGGGGGGGGGAGCGGGGTGGTGGTGTGTGTGTGCGGAGGGGGATGTGTGTGGACGCAGTGTGCCGTGGCCAAGTACCGTGGCGGCGGACGCAAGGTGTGAATTGCAACTTGTAGTCTCTTATCGGCTTCCGTGTCGGGGTCTGGGACTGGGGCACAGTAGCGAGTCAATTAATTTGTAGCCTCTGTTATCTTCCTTTGATTTGGTATTCATTGCTTGATCACACTTTATATGATGCTCGGCTTCTGGTACTGGCATTAATTGCCGTCTTTGGTTGGCCTGGGCAAATGATAACCTGGGCTCGCATTAGCATTCGCCAATAGCCATTTGGCAAGAAAATTCGGGATTTGGCGATAAGAACTTCCTGGACACTCGCCAAAATGGTGAATATAAAATTTCAACTAAGCTTACAAACACATTTTTATTCATGTTTTTTTCAACAAATATATTTGGCTAATGTTTTTCCACAGAATTAGCCAAATTGGCTAATGAAAAAAATATCCTAGCGCGAGCCCAGATAACTTGTGCATGTTCCGCGGGGTGCGCCAAGCGTGAATTGCAACTTGTAGTCCGGCTTCCGTGTCGGGGTCAGCAGGGAGTCAATTTTGGGGATCACAGGGTTTTGTGTGAGAATGCTTCCATTGATATGTTATCATATGGATGTGTTTTTATGTATGGCTGCATGACTGACGTCTTCAACGTTTTGAAATGGCTTCCATTACTTTTCATTGGTTGTCCCATTTGTTTGGCTTACTTATCATTTACCTTAAAATGGGGCAGAAATGAAATTTTCGACATTCGACGGTGTCATGGCCGACTTATGTCTTCGGTGTAATACGGCAGTACGCCCACTTCAAGAGGGGCTGCAATGCGACCTATGCGAACACTGGCAGCACCGTACATGTGATAGCGGTGTAACGCGCATTCAGTATCGTGAGGCAGTCCGTGTTGGCCACATCGAATGGATGTGCATCGTCTGTGCCGACCTCCCTCCCGCCGCCGACCGACCTCAAGCTGCTGATTTTGCCGCCGATGTCCCTCGCCCGGCCGAACTTCTAGCCGCAGACCTCCCTGATGGTGCCGATTTTCGGGCCCCCGACCTCCCTGCCGACCTCCCTGCCGGACTTCCTGCCGACCTCCCTGCCGGACTTCCCGCCGACCTCCCTGCCGGACTTCCCGCCGACCCGCTTGTTGGCGATTTGGGGCCCTACACGGTGCCTGAGAGATGGCAAGAAATTGACCAACCGGACCCACGCCCCCCTCCGGCAGAGAATGACGTTCTCACGTATCAGATTGTACCCGGTGGCACAGCAAAGGGCAAGGTAATATAACTTTGATAGTTCTACTTCGACCAAATTTCAGATGTAATTATTTGTTTGCAGAGCATTATCAGATTTATGTAGTTGATTTGTTTGTAGAGCATTATCAGATTTATGATTTGTTTGTAGACCATTATCAGATTAATGATTTGTTTGTAGACCATTATCAGATTTATGATTTGTTTGTAGACCGTCATTATAACACATCATATATGATATGCCTTGTTCCTCTTCATTTTATATCATTGATTTACTTGTTCTCTTTCTACAGGCCAACTCCCCTTCTACCTTCTGTGCAAATTGTTGTGCAGCGAAGCGGAGGCGTTTACCGCGAGGAAGCGGTACGCCTGGTGCGGCCAGGTTCTCGACGTGTGAATGATCAACTCTTCCGACTATGGACGGAGTATGCGGCCGGCCAACGTACGGCTACCACTCTACTTAGCGCCGGGAGCCACCTCATCTGTCCGAGGCCGGTCCCGGAGGCTGCCGTACCCGGAGCGGAGGTCCCGGAGGCTGCCGGACCCGGAGAGGTCCCAGAGGCTGCCGTACCCGGAGCAGAGGTCCCGGAGGCTGCCGTACCCGGAGCAGAGGTCCCGGAGGCTGCCGGACCCGGAGTGGAGGTCCCGGAGGCTGCCGGACCCGGAGTGGAGGTCCCGGAGGCTGCCGGACCCGGAGTGGAGGTGACGAAGGCTACCGTACCCGGAGCGGCCATGGAGTAAAGTAGAGGCCGACCCGGAGCGACATCAGGCCCAAGGAGGCTGCCGAGAGCGGAGGTCCCGGAAGACATTGTCTACATTTGTAGCTACCGTTTTGTTTTGTTTGAAGTAGTTGTCAGTAGTTGTCAATAAATATGTATCTACCGAATCTGCCCCTGCACCCGACTCTGCCTTATCTGCCCAGCCGCTAATCCCCTGCCGCACCCGCCTACCCGAAGCACGCCCCCCTACCCCCCCCCCCCCGCGCTCCCCCACCCGTTGTTGGGGGTGGGGAAATCGCGCGGCCTTTACGGCCGTACACCGACACTGTGACAGTGACAATGCCAATCAGTGACAGAAGTTTTTAAACATCCGCTCTATAGGGGCATCTTTTTTATAACAAATGTCCACTCTCTCAGGCATCAAGTCCTGTCACAGAACCCCCCCACCAATTTTGTATATGAGGCCTCTCCCCACCCCCAGGCCGCTGGGTCACTGACGGTTTAAAATATTCTGAGATCCACACCCGTCCCGCTCTCATTTGCTCAGTGAGATGGCCTTGAATGCAAATTAAACATCAATGGAATACTGAAAGAACTTCCACTTAAGTTGTGCTTTCAAAGATTTTAATGCAACGATGACACTGATCTGGTAAAGTCAGACCATTTGAAACAAACAGAGACACACATTACGCATCGGTAAACCGCCCGACACTTCTTTCACCCGGGTATGGGTGTGCAAGCAGCCATTCAGTATGCTGATGTACCCTGTTCAAAATAGCACAAAACATTTGGGAGAAGATGGCTGCTGATTAAAAGATGATGAGTGTAGGTTGGTTCCAGTGCCCCTATGTGCCCCGAATGAGAATGGGATGGGCATTTCTTTGGAACAGGCATATCCCTGTCGGCACACCTGGAAGTTCCCTGTCACATGTTGTGGGTCCCAAGCTGGATACCAAACCTGGCCCAAAGAAATGCACCCATTGTTATACATTGTTATCACCTGAAGTTTTCCATAGATGTAACATAGTCTGTTCCGATATAGGTCCAGTCGCAGAACTATGTTACATTCCCTTGCAATCTCTCTTCATTAGCAGAACCCTGCCCAAAATCTAGGTAGCCTTTACATTGTTATAAAATTACTTTTTTGCCTCAGTATTTAGCAATGAATTTCATAAAGTAACCTATTCTCTATGGATTTATAGCAATTTTGGATCTGACGTTGCTTGATGCTTGCGTTTTGATAACTTTTTCATCTGCTGTGTGATTTCTGAGCTTTTCTGGCTGCAGTGGGCACCATGTTTTGATTGTGGTTCAGGTGCAACAGAAGAAATAATCGATGGGCTCGAGCACATTATTGGTTGGGGAATGTAATATATGGATTGTATGTCACATCCAACAGCATGTCATGGTTGTTTAATGGTCGATTGTTTCAAATGGTCTGACTTTACCATCTCAATTGCATTGTTGCATTCAAATCTTTGAAAGCACCAATTAAGTGGAAGTTCTTTCAGCATTCCATTGATGTTTAATTTGCATTCAAGACTATCTCACTGAGCAAATGACAGCAAGAAGAGTATGAATCTCTGAATATTTGAAACCGTCAGTGACCTGGTCGCCCGGTGAGGACGGGGCACTAGTATACAACATCTGGTGGGAGGGTTACACATTACTAGGCAGGGCTCGACATTAACACTTGTCCGCTTGTCCGAGACAAGTCATATTAGCTGTCTGACAAGTGAAAACTTCCCTGTACTTGTCCAACAGGACAAGTGATTGCCGAACAAGTACTAAGTGCATGTTCCAAACTTTTGTAACCAGAGTATTTTTAGTCTGCTTTAGCTGGTTCATTATCAATCAATACTCAGTCTCATTTGTTGATCTGTAAGTGTAATAGTCGCAAACAAATTCTTATGATGCGACAATTGCTCATTATTGATTTCCGCATAGACAGACGATAAAAACCAATGTATTACACCCTGGACTCGCGTTAGCATTCGCCAATAGCCATTTGGCGAGAAAATTCGGAATTTGGCGATAAGAACTTCCTGGACACTCGCCAAACTGGCGAATATAAAATTTAAACTACAACACATAACCAATGTATAACCAATATATTTGGCTAATTTTGCCTAATGTTTTTCCATGGAATTAGCCAGATTGGCTAATGAAAAAAATATCCTAGCGCGAGCCCAGACACCCATAGCATGGATCCACTTCCAGTCCTGCATCACCTACACCCACGACAGATGCCCTCTTCCTCACTTACACACATCTAGGAGGGACCCCTCACCCTGCCAGGATGGACCCCTCACCCACCCAGGATGGACCCCCCCCCCTCACACCCACCCGTTAAGACCCCTCACAAAAAAAATGGGATAAAATAGGGCCACTGGTGCCAGAAAAGTAAGAAAAAAAATAGGGAAGGTAGAGACTCCAGGAAGAAATGTAGGGAATTCTGATGAAAATAGCTACACCTTTACCACAGAGTATGTATTATACAGCATAATTCCTATTCTATAGTACCTACTCTGTGACAGTACCTAGTATCATAGGTCATTGGGCATCAATCGAACACTAGTGGCATGATCTTGATGTACCCAAATTCCTTCAAACCAATAGTGCCTTTCATGTCATCTGGTTAAATCTTTCAAAACTAAGTAGGAACAAAATAAAAAAAGTATTGAAAAAAAGTAGGAAAGTAAGGAATAATGACAGACCTGGAATGGATACTGATGCCATGGTAACCAATGCCATTTGGGTCATCCATTTGGTTATAGCAACAACATTTCTGGGTAGTCAGAAAATTGTAGGTGGGGAGGGGTGGGGGACATTACAATTGTTGAAACAATTGTTTCAAAACGGCAATGTGTACTGCAATCCCTTGCACAATAGTAGTTGGAATCGTGGTACTTTAATCATGGCACGTTATTAAAACAATGTGTTTTCAGGGTTTTTTGGGGTTTGGAGGGAAGACAAGTTATATGAAGTGGGACAAGTAAAAATTGAGAGAAAAGTGCATGCTATGAGTTAGTGTCGAGCCCTGCTATGCATACTAAATGTGCATATCTTTAACTGCAATAGGTATACACCTGGTTAACTATACAGTCAACCAAGTGGTATCGGCCGATGATGATGTATGACTCATCATGTAATCAACACTGATCCGCTGCCAGGCATGTGGCCAGGCCAGGTGTGTGGAACAGTGCACTTTCCTTTCCGGGTTGCGCAGAATGGCAATTCTGTAAAATACTAAGGTTCAAGTATTTTAACAATTTGAAATGAAAAATGAGCCTGTGATGAAGCAAACCTGTTAACTGCCAACTTTTGGCGTCATTGCCGGAAAATCTTGGAAATGTATTATATTCTCAATCAGCTTATTTATATAATGCCCTGATAGAAGTGAAGTATCAGTATAAGGCCGTGAAGTGAAAAGCAAGATTCGGTTTAAGGTCACTGTATTGAAAATCCTACAGTAAAAATGAAAATCATTGCATATCAGCACCAGACGGTTCAATTGCTATATGTGTCACTTCACACATGTTACTTCACACATGTCACCCCTCACTTCCCCTAACCACCATTATCTCCCCCTAATAATATCTGCTCTCCTATCGGCTTAGAGCAGCAGAACATCTCCTCTCATAGTGCTTTAGAGCTGCAGCTGTTACCCCTCCGCACACACACCCTGGTTCTCCATTGGCTCTTGGCACACAGCAGTAGATGTGAGGCCGCTTGGGATCTACACCTACCACACTGTCCAGACCTTCAGCTCAACCAGACCAGCCTGCTATTCTGGGCCAGGCCCCGGGGCACAACAGTGTCTGTGGATGTTAGTTTTGAGCTTACTGCCTTTATCCTAATATGTATGCATACAATCATAATGCTTACATATTCTAAATGCCTTGTTCTATATTTTGACACCCAGAAAATGTGTCAACATCAATATTCACCAGGTTGTTTCAGTTATATTTTCCTGCAAAGAATTTAAGTCTTACAACTTGCAGCATACTTCATATCAATTGCTCTTGTGATGCACATCGCCAGCAAGGGGGCAAGCTACCATTTGCATCCTGATGCTTAAAGCTGCTCATACAGCAATTTTCAACTTAAATTATGATTTTCAAAATCATTTGGACAAATGTCCTAGACCCATTGTCTTACTGTATATGAACATATTTTAACTATATGAAATAGATATAAGCTAGTGATATTGAAATTTTGATGACCTACCGTATTTCATGTATGTTTTCAAAGCCTGTATGTTTTCGGATACCCCTTCAAAGCTAGGAAAATTATGCATTTAGTGTAGTGTACTGTAAGTTTTCGGACACCCAACGCAGTGTATGTATATACTTGGACTCTTATCAGACCTAAAATAACGATGCCTCCAGGCTTCTTTGTTATCGCGTAGCACTGGCCACCGTGATGGCACTTCACTGTTTGGGTAGCGCTGGCCACCATGATGTCACTTCACTGCTTGGGTAGCAGTGGCCACCATGGTGGCACTTCACTGCTTGGGTAGCACTGGCCACCGTGATGGCACTTCACTGCTTGGGTAACGCTGGCCACCATGATGGCACTTCACTGCTTGGGTAGCACTGGCCACCGTGATGGCACTTCACTGCTTAGGTAGCGCTGGCCACAATGAAGGCACTTCACTGCTTGGGTAGCGCTGGCCACAATGAAGGCACTTCACTGCTTGGGTAGCGCTGGCCACCATGATGGCACTTCACTGCTTGGGTAGCGCTGGCCACCATGATGGCACTTCACTGCTTGGGTAGCGCTGGCCACCGTGATGGCACTTCACTGCTTAGGTAGCGCTGGACACAATGATGGCACTTCACTGCTTGGGTAGCAGTGGCCACCATGATAGCACTTCACTGCTTGGGTAGCGCTGGCCACCATGATGGCACTTCACTGCTTGGGTAGCGCTGGCCACCATGATGGCACTTCACTGCTTGGGTAGCAGTGGCCACCGTGATGGCACTTCACTGCTTGGGTAGCAGTGGCCACCGGGATGGCACTTCACTGCTTGGGTAGCGCTGGCCACCATGATGGCACTTCACTGCTTGGGTAGCACTGGCCACCGTGATGGCACTTCACTGCTTAGGTAGCGCTGGCCACAATGAAGGCACTTCACTGCTTGGGTAGCGCTGGCCACAATGAAGGCACTTCACTGCTTGGGTAGCGCTGGCCACCATGATGGCACTTTTGCTTGGGTAGCGCTGGCCACCATGATGGCACTTCACTGCTTGGGTAGCGCTGGCCACCATGATGGCACTTCACTGCTTGGGTAGCGCTAGCCACCGTGATGGCACTTCACTGCTTGGGTAGCGCTGGCCGCCATGATGGCACTTCACTGCTTGGGTAGCGCTGGCCACCGTGATGGCACTTCACTGCTTGGGTAGCGCTGGCCACCATGATGGCACTTTACTGCTTGGGTAGCGCTGGCCACCGTGATGGCACTTCACTGCTTGGGTAGCAGTGGCCACCATGATGGCACTTCACTGCTTGGGTAGCAGTGGCCGCCATGGTGGCACTTCACTGCTTGGGTAGCGCTGGCCATCATGATGGCACTTCACTGCTTGGGTAGCGCTGGCCACCATGATGGCACTTCACTGCTTGGGTATCGCTGGCCACCATGATGGCACTTCACTGCTTGGGTAGCGCTGGCCACCGTGATGGCACTTCACTGCTTGGGTAGCGCTGGCCACCATGATGGCACTTCACTGCTTGGGTAGCAGTGGCCACCATGATGTCACTTCACTGCTTGGGTAGCGCTGGCCACCATGATGGCACTTTACTGCTTGGGTAGCGCTGGCCACCGTGATGGCACTTCACTGCTTGGGTAGCAGTGGCCACCATGATGGCACTTCACTGCTTGGGTAGCAGTGGCCGCCATGGTGGCACTTCACTGCTTGGGTAGCGCTGGCCATCATGATGGCACTTCACTGCTTGGGTAGCGCTGGCCACCATGATGGCACTTCACTGCTTGGGTATCGCTGGCCACCATGATGGCACTTCACTGCTTGGGTAGCGCTGGCCACCGTGATGGCACTTCACTGCTTGGGTAGCGCTGGCCACCATGATGGCACTTCACTGCTTGGGTAGCAGTGGCCACCATGATGTCACTTCACTGCTTGGGTAGCGCTGGCCACCATGATGTCACTTCACTGCTTGGGTAGCGCTGGCCACCATGATGGCACTTCACTGCTTGGGTAGCGTTGGCCACCATGATGGCACTTCACTGCTTGGGTAGCGCTGGCCACCGTGATGGCACTTCACTGCTTGGGTAGCAGTGGCAACCATGATGGCACTTCACTGCTTGGGTAGCAGTGGCCACCGTGATGGCACTTCACTGCTTGGGTAGCAGTGGCCACCATGATGGCACTTCACTGCTTGGGTAGCGCTGGCCACCGTGATGGCACTTCACTGCTTGGGTAGCGCTGGCCACCATGATGGCACTTCACTGCTTGGGTAGCGCTGGCCACCATGATAGCACTTCACTGCTTGGGTAGCAGTGGCCACCATGATGGCACTTCACTGCTTGGGTAGCGCTGGCCACCATGATGGCACTTCACTGCTTGGGAAGCGCTGACAACCATGGTGGCACTTCACTGCTTGGGTAGCGCTGGCCACCATGGTGGCACTTCACTGCTTGGGTAGCGCTGGCCACCATGATGGCACTTCACTGCTTGGGTAGCGCTGGCCACCATGATGGCACTTCACTGCTTGGGAAGCGCTGGCCACCGTGATGGCACTTCACTGCTTAGGTAGCGCTGGCCACAATGATGGCACTTCACTGCTTGGGTAGCAGTGGCCACCATGATAGCACTTCACTGCTTGGGTAGCAGTGGCCACCATGATGGCACTTCACTGCTTGGGTAGCGCGGGCCACCATGATGGCACTTCACTGCTTGGGAAGCGCTGACAACCATGGTGGCACTTCACTGCTTGGGTAGCGCTGGCCACCATGGTGGCACTTCACTGCTTGGGTAGCGCTGGCCACCATGATGGCACTTCACTGCTTGGGTAGCGCTGGCCACCATGATGGCACTTCACTGCTTGGGAAGCGCTGACAACCATGGTGGCACTTCACTGCTTGGGTAGCGCTGGCCACCATGGTGGCACTTCACTGCTTGGGTAGCGCTGGCCACCATGATGGCACTTCACTGCTTGGGTAGCGCTGGCCACCATGATGTCACTTCACTGCTTGGGTAGCGCTAGCCACCATGATGGCACTTCACTGCTTGGGATTGCAGGCTTTCAGGGAGAGGGGGGAGTCACTGTATTAGGGGGTCATTCGTGCAGTGTATCAGGTGTGGAAGACCAACACCTCCTAAACCGGCATCAGTCAACTCGCAATGTAGTAATGATTAACCTGTTTTTATCTATGTATGTTTTCGGACAGTAGATGTGAGAGTTTTTTTTGTACTGTAAATGTTTAGACAGCCACAAAAATAATTATTTGTAAATGTCCGAAAACATACATTGCCATCTTATACCTGCCATGTTATACATTATAAATGTAGATAAGCTTAAATGTACATCATTTCCATTTAAAAAAATGTTTCTCAGGGAAAATATTGCGGTATGAGTAGCTAACAATCCTGGACACTCTTCTGTCATTTAATACTGTCATACTAAAGTAAGGATTAAAGAAAGGACTTTTGTTTTATTTCCAGGAATGTCAAGACCATGTAGAGTTAAAGGAACGACTCCGGAAAACTCTATACTTTGGGAAGACTCCGAAAATGGACCGACCATCTCTTCCAATGACTGGTAAGTCTAAACAAAGTTATGTCTTGACAAAGATAGATCATAAACATATTAAATGTCTTAAAGTCATCTCGTGTAAGTACAACTAGTATCTTAGTTACATTAACACAGGCTCTTCTACTGCAGAAGAATGTTAATTCACCAAAGACCAGATTACTATACAGTGCAGCCCAAATATGTGACATTACAAACTGCCATGCTATTAACTTGTCTATAAAATAAACATTTGCAATATTGATAGTTATCGCTGTTTGATAGCTGTGACGATGGCCAGCCTTACGCTGTTTGATAGATGTGACGATGGCCAGCCTTACGCTGTTTGATAGATGTGACGATGGCCAGTCTTACGCTGTTTGATAGACGTGACGATGGCCAGCCTTACGCTGTTTGATAGATGTGACGATGGCCAGTCTTACGCTGTTTGATAGATGTTACGATGGCCAGCCTTACGCTGTTTGATAGATGTGACGATGGCCAGTTTTACGCTGTTTGATAGATGTGACGATGGCCAGCCTTACGCTGTTTGATAGACGTGACGATGACCATCTTTACGCTGTTTGATAGATGTTACGATGGCCAGCCTTACGCTGTTTGATAGATGTGACGATGGCCAGTTTTACGCTGTTTGATAGACGTGACGATGGCCAGCCTTACGCTGTTTGATAGATGTGACGATGGCCAGTCTTACGCTGTTTGATAGATGTGACGATGGCCAGTCTTACGCTGTTTGATAGATGTGACGATGGCCAGCCTTACGCTGTTTGATAGATGTGACGATGGCCAGCCTTACGCTGTTTGATAGATGTGACGATGGCCAGTCTTACGCTGTTTGATAGATGTGACGATGGCCAGTCTTACGCTGTTTGATAGATGTGACGATGGCCAGTCTTACGCTGTTTGATAGATGTGACGATGGCCAGCCTTACGCTGTTTGATAGATGTGACGATGGCCAGTCTTACGCTGTTTGATAGACGTGACGATGACCATCTTTACGCTGTTTGATGCTTCCCAAGCACACAAGGACCACTTTGAGAATGTCGTTACCTGGATATTATTGAAGAGGGTGTTATTCAATTTTTTATGCAGAACTTGCAGTGGAATTCCTCCAGAGTGCTACACCAAGACAGCTTGGGAGGGTTGACCTGCAGTGGGCCTCCTCAGTGTCCAGGTAGGTCGTCAGTGTCATAACTATAGATCTGTATCGCACTGCTCTGGATGTGAATCCTGAGCATGTATACAATAACTATTGTATCACATTGAGTGTGAATACTAAGGCAGATTTACCATATTTCTTGAGTGTTAATACTATAGAGGATGTACCATGGCGCCCAGAGTGAATACTATAGAGGATGTACCATGGCGCTCAGAGTGAATACTATAGAGGATGTACCATGGCGCTCAGAGTGAATACTATAAAGGATGTACCATGGCGCTCAGAGTTAATACTATAGAGGATGTACCATGGCGCTCAGAGTGAATACTATAGAGGATGTACCATGGCGCTCAGAGTGAATACTATAGTATAGAGGATGTGCCATGGTGCTCAGTGAATACTATAGAGGATGTACCATGGTGCTCAGAGTGAATACTATAGAGGATGTACCATATTTCTCTGAGTGAATACTATAAAGGATGTACCATGGCGCTCATAGTGAATACTATAGAGGATGTACCATATTTCTCTGAGTGAATACTATAGAGGATGTACCACAGTGCTTAGAGTGAATACTATAGAGGATGTACCATGGCGCTCAGAGTGAATTCTTTAGAGGATGTACCATGGCGCTCAGAGTGAATACTATAGAGGATGTGCCATATTTCTCTGAGTGAATACTATAGAGGATGTACCACAGTGCTTAGAGTGAATACTATAGAGGATGTACCATATTTCGCTGAGTGAATACTATAGAGGATGTACCACAGTGCTCAGAGTGAATACTATAGAGGATGTACCATGGCGCTCAGAGTGAATACTATAGAGGATGTACCATATTTCTCTGAGTGAATACTATAGAGGATGTACCACAGTGCTCAGAGTGAATACTATAGAGGATGTACCATGGCGCTCAGAGTGAATACTATAGAGGATGTACTATATTTCTCTGAGTGAATACTATAGAGGATGTACCATATTTCTCTGAGTGAATACTATAGAGGATGTACCACAGTGCTCAGAGTGAATACTATAGAGGATGTACCATATTTCTCTGAGTGAATACTATAGAGGATGTACCACAGTGCTCAGAGTGAATACTATAGAGGATGTACCATAGCGCTCAGAGTGAATACTATAGATGATGTACCATATTTCTCTGAGTGAATACTATAGAGGATGTACCATAGCGCTCAGAGTGAATACTATAGATGATGTACCATATTTCTCTGAGTGAATACTATAGAGGATGTACCACAGTGCTCTGAGTGAATACTATAGAGGATGTACCACAGTACTCTGGGTGAATACTATAGAGGATGTACCATAGCGCTCAGAGTGAATACTATAGAGGATATACCACAGTGCTCAGAGTGAATACTATAGATGATGTACCATATTTCCCAGAGTGAATACTATAGAGGATGTACCATAGCGCTCAGAGTGAATACTATAGATGATGTACCATATGTCTCTGAGTGAATACTATAGAGGATGTACCACAGTACTCTGAGTGAATACTATAGAGGATATACCATAGCGCTCAGAGTGAATACTATAGATGATGTACCATATTTCTCTGAGTGAATACTATAGAGGATGTACCATAGCACTCAGAGTGAATACTATAGAGGATGTACCATGGCGCTCAGAGTGAATACTATAGAGAATGTACCATGGCGCTCAGAGTGAATACTATAGAGGATGTACCATGGCGCTCAGAGTGAATACTATAGAGGATGTACCATGGCGCTCAGAGTGAATACTATAGAGGATGTACCATGGCGCTCAGAGTGAATACTATAGAGGATGTACCATGGCGCTTAGAGTGAATACTATAGAGGATGTACCATATTTCTCTGAGTGAATACTATAAAGGATGTACCACAGTGCTTAGAGTGAATACTATAGAGGATGTACCATATTTCGCTGAGTGAATACTATAGAGGATGTACCACAGTGCTCGGAGTGAATACTATAAAGGATGTACCACAGTGCTTAGAGTGAATACTATAGAGGATGTACCATATTTCGCTGAGTGAATACTATAGAGGATGTACCACAGTGCTCGGAGTGAATACTATAGAGGATATACCACAGTGCTCAGATTGAATGCTATGGAGGTATACATGGTTTTGAATTAATACCATGGAGTATGTGTCGAATGGAATGCGTGTATATGCACCTTATTAGGGAGTATAGCGCATACCGTAGGTAACTCCTACTGAGGTTTTATTTCATACAATATTAGTAATGATAATTAATGATACTGCGCGTGTCACAATTGTTGACTATTTATGTTTTGATCTGTTCTTTACTTCCGCAGGAAAGCTGCAGTCTCGCCATGCTCCCTGATGCTTGGGATGCTCTATATAGAGCGCCTCAAACACAAGAACCCAGAATACCTGCAAAAGATGTCCTCGGAAGACCTGTTCCTCATCTCCATGGTAACACTACTTTTTGTCTAGAAAGTGACAGAACGACGCTTACTGCGCCTTGATTGTTAGTCCCTATGTCACTGTCCTGTTAGCATGCTACATCCCTATGTCACTGTCCTGTTAGCATGCTACATCCCTATGTCACTGTCCTGTTAGCAGGCTACATCCCTTTGTCACTGTCCTGTTAACATGGTACATCCCTATGTCACTCTCCTGTGAACATGCTACATCCCTATGTCACTGTCCGGTTAGCATGCTACATCCCTATGTCACTGTCCTGTTAGCATGCTACATCCCTATGTCACTGTCCTGTTAGCATGCTACATCCCTATGTCACTGTCCTGTTAGCATGCTGCATCCCTATGTCACTGTCCTGTTAGCATGCTACATCCCTATGTCACTGTCTTGTGAGCATGCTACATCCCTATATGCCTGTCCTGTGAGCATGCTACATCCCTATGTCACTGTCCTGTTAGCATGCTGCATCCCTATGTCACTGTCCTGTTAGCATGCTACATCCCTATGTGCCTGTCCTGTGAGCATGCTACATCCCTATGTTACTGTTCTGTGAGCATGCTACATCCCTATGTCACTGTCCTGTTAGCAGGCTACATCCCTATGTCACTGTCCTGTTAGCATGCTACATCACTATGTCACTGTCCTGTTAGCATGCTACATCCCTATGTGCCTGTCCTGTGAGCATGCTACATCCCTATGTCACTGTCCTGTTAGCATGCTACATCCCTATGTCACTGTCCTGTTAGCAGGCTACATCCCTATGTCACTGTCCTGTTAGCAGGCTACATCCCTATGTCACTGTCCTGTTAGCAGGCTACATCCCTATGTCACTCTCCTGTGAACATGCTACATCCCTATATGCCTGTCTTGTTAGCATTCTACATCCCTATGTGCCTGTCCTGTGAGCATGCTACATCCCTATGTTACTGTTCTGTGAGCATGCTACATCCCTATGTCACTGTCCGGTTAGCATGCTACATCCTAATGTAATGTGGGCGACTGTTTGGTGTTCAGATGGTGACCTCCAAGTACCTGTAGGACATAATGTAATGTGGGCGGCTGTTTGGTGTAAGATGGTGGCCTCCAAGTACCTGTAGGACATAATGCAATGTGAGCGGCTGTTTGGTGTTCAGATGGTGGCCTCCAAGTACCTGTAGGACATAATGCACTGTGAGCGGCCGTTTGGTGTTCAGATAGTGGCCTCCAAGTACCTGTAGGACATAATGTAATGTGGGCGGCTGTTTGGTGTTCAGATGGTGGCCTCCAAGTACCTGTAGGACTTAATGTAATGTGGGCGACTGTTTGGTGTTCAGATGGTGACCTCCAAGTACCTGTGGGATATAATGTAATGTGGGCGACTGTTTGGTGTTCAGATGGTGGCCTCCAAGTACCTGTAGGACATAAACTAATTTGAGCGGCTGTTTGGTGTTCAGATAGTGGCCTCCGAGTACCTGTAGGACAGAATGTAATGTGGGCGGCTGTTTGGTGTTCAGATGGTGGCCTTTAAGTTCCTATAGGACATAATGTAATGTGAGCGGCTGTTTGGTGTGTAGATGGTGGCCTCCAAGTACCTGTAGGACATAATGTAATGTGGGCGGCTGTTTGGTGTTCAGATGGTGGCCTCCAAGTACCTGTAGGACATAATGTAATGTGGGCGGCTGTTTGGTGTTCAGATGGTGGCCTCCAAGTACCTGTAGGACATAATGCAATGTGAGCGGCCGTTTGGTGTTCAGATAGTGGCCTCCAAGTACCTGTAGGACATAATGTAATGTGGGCGGCTGTTTGGTGTTCAGATGGTGGCCTCCAAGTACCTGTAGGACTTAATGTAATGTGGGCGACTGTTTGGTGTTCAGATGGTGACCTCCAAGTACCTGTAGGACATAATGTAATGTGAGCGGCTGTTTGGTGTTCAGATGGTGGCCTCCAAGTACCTGTACGACATAATGTAATGTGAGCGGCTGTTTGGTGTTCAGATGGTGGCCTCCAAGTACCTGTACGACATAATGTAATGTGGGCGACTGTTTGGTGTTCAGATGGTGGCCTATAAGTACCTGTAGGACATAATGTAATGTGGGCGACTGTTTGGTGTTCAGATGGTGGCCTCCAAGTACCTGTAGGACATAATGTAATGTGGGCGGCTGTTTGGTGTTCAGATGGTGGCCTATAAGTACCTGTAGGACATAATGTAATGTGGGCGACTGTTTGGTGTTCAGATGGTGGCCTCCAAGTACCTGTAGGACATAATGTAATGTGAGCGGCTGTTTGGTGTTCAGATGGTGGCCTCCAAGTACCTGTACGACGAGGGGACGGCGGAGGAGGTGTACAACGAGGAGTGGGCCGAGTGGACGCACCTCGACTCGGAAGCCGTCAACATGATGGAACAAGAGTTTCTCACGGCCATGGTGCGTTCCCGATTCACGCTTTACAAATAATTCCCAATTGTTGTGTATTCTTTTTTAGGTGTGATTATAAGTGTTTATCATAAAGTGTGATGACATATCTTTTGTCGTGATGAACTGGTTAATGTGAAACTATTGACGAATACGCCGTGTTGGCTATGCTTCTGCACTCTGACCTACTTATACTATTGTAGGATTGGAACCTATATGCAAAGGAAGAAGACTTTTGGAACAGCTTACAACAGTGTGAAGAAAGGTACATATTTACTAATATTCGCTGAGATATGATTTGTGTGTCTGTTGCCAGGATTGTCTGGTGCGTCATGATTTGTGTCTGTTGCCAGGATTGTCTGGAGTCATGGTTTGTGTCTAGTTGCCAAGATTGTCTGGGGAGTCATGATTTGTGTGTCTGTTGCTAGGATTGTCTTGAGAGTCGTGGTTTGTGTTTGTTGCCAGGATTGTCTGCAGTCATGATTTGTTTGTCTGTTGCCAAGATTGTCTGGAGAATCATGGTTTGTGTCTAGGTGCCAGGATTGTCTGGAGAGTCATGATTTGTGTGTCTGTTGCCAGGATTGTCCGGAGAGTCATGATTTGTGTGTCTGTTGCCAGGATTGTCTGGAGAGTGGTAGTTTGTGTTTGTTGCCAGGATTGTCTGGAGAGTCATGATTTGTGTGTCTGTTGCCAGGATTGTCTGGAGAGTCATGGTTTGTGTGTCTGTAGCTAGGATTGTCTGGAGAGTCATGATTTTGTGTCTGTTGCCAGGATTGTCTGGAGAATCATGGTTTGTGTGTCTGTTGCTAGGATTGTCTGGAGAGCCATGATTTTGTGTGTGTTTCCAGGATTGTCTGATGAGTCATGATTTGTGTGTCTGTTGCCAGGATTGTCCGGACAGTCATGATTTGTGTGTCTGTTGCCAGAATTGTCTGGAGAGTCATAATTTGTGTGTCTGTTGCCAGGATTGTCTGGAGAGTCATGATTTGTGTGTCTGTTTCCAGGATTGTCTGGAGAGTCATGGTTTGTGTCTTGCTGCCAGGATTGTCTGGAGGCTCATGGTTTGTGTTTACTTTCCAGGATTGTCTGGAGAGTCATGATTTGTGTGTCTGTTGCCAGGATTGTCTGGAGAGTCGAGGTTTATGTTTGTTGCCAGGATTGTCTGGAGTCATGACTTGTGTGTCTGTTGCCAGGATTGTCTGGAGAATCATGGTTTGTGTGTCTGTTGCCAGGATTGTCTGGAGAGTCATGGTGTGTGTGTCTGGAGCCAGGATTGTCCGGAGTGTCATGATTTGTGTGTCTGTTGCCAGGATTGTCTGGAGAGTCATGGTGTGTGTGTCTGGTGCCAGGATTGTCCGGAGTGTCATGATTTGTGTGTCTGTTTCCAGGATTGTCTGGAGAGTCATGGTGTGTGTGTCTGGTGCCAGGATTGTCCGGAGAGTCATGGTTTGTGTCTAGGTGCCAGGATTGTCCGGAGAGTCATGGTTTGTGTCTAGGTGCCAGGATTGTCTGGAGAGTCATGATTTGTGTGTGTTGCCAGGATTGTCCGGAGAGTCATGATTTATGTGTATGTTTTTAGGATTGTCTGGAGAGTGGTGGTTTGTGTATGTTGCCAGGATTGTCTGGAGAGTCATGGTGTGTGTGTCTGGTGCCAGGATTGTCCGGAGTGTCATGATTTGTGTGTCTGTTGCCAGGATTGTCTGGAGAGTCATGGTGTGTGTGTCTGTTGCCAGGATTGTCCGGAGAGTCATGGTTTGTGTCTAGGTGCCAGGATTGTCCGGAGAGTCATGGTTTGTGTCTAGGTGCCAGGATTGTCTGGAGAGTCATGATTTGTGTGTGTTGCCAGGATTGTCCGGAGAGTCATGATTTATGTGTATGTTTTTAGGATTGTCTGGAGAGTGGTGGTTTGTGTATGTTGCCAGGATTGTCTGGAGAGTCATGATTTGTGTGTCTGTTGCCAGGATTGTCTGGAGAGTCATGGTTTGTGTCTAGCTGCCAGGATTGTCTGGGGAGTCGTAAATTGTGTCTGGTGCCAGGATTGTCTGGAGAGTCATGATTTGTGTGTCTGTTGCCAGGATTGTCTGGAGAGTCATAATTTGTGTGTCTGTTGCCAGGATTGCCTGGAGAGTCATGATTTGTGTGTCTGTTGCCAGGATTGTCTGGAGAGTCATGATTTGTGTGTCTGTTGCCAGGATTGTCCGGAGAGTCATGATTTGTGTGTCTGTTGCCAGGATTGTCCGGAGTGTCATCTTTTGTGTCTAGTTGCCAGGATTGTCTGGAGAGTCATGGTTTGTGTGTCTGTTGCCAGGATTGTCTGGAGAGTCATGGTTTGTGTCTAGCTGCCAGGATTGTCTGGAGGGTCATGGTTTGTGTCTACTTGCCAGGATTGTCTGGAGAGTCATGATTTGTGTGTCTGTTGCCAGGATTCTCTGGAGAGTCATGATTTGTGCGTCTGTTGCCAGGATTGTCCGAGAGTCATGGTTTGTGTGTCTTTTGCCAGGATTGTCTGGAGAGTCAAGATTTGTGTGTCTGTTGCCAGGATTGTCTGGAGAGTCATAATTCGTGTGTCTGTTGCCAGGATTGTCCGGAGAGTCATGATTTGTGTCTGTTGCCAAGATTGTCTTAGAGTCATGATTTGTGTGTCTGTTGCCAGGATTGTCTGGAGAGTCATGATGTATGTGTCTGTTGCCAGAATTGTCTGGAGAGTCATAATTTGTGTGTCTGTTGCCAGGATTGTCTGGAGAGTCATGATTTGTGTGTCTGTTGCCAGGATTGTCTGGAGAGTCATGGTTTGTGTGTCTGTTGCCAGGATTGTCTGGAGAGTCATGATTGGGGGGGTCTGTTGCCAGGATTGTCCGGAGAGTCATGATTTGTGTCTTTTGCCAGGATTGTCTGGAGAGTCATGGTTTGTGTGTCTGTTGCCAGTATTGTCTGGAGAGTCATAATTTGTGTGTCTGTTGCCAGGATTGTCTGGAGAGTCATGATGTATGTGTCTGTTGCCAGGATTGTCTGGAGAGTCATGACTTGTGTGTCTGTTGCCAGGATTGTCTGGAGAGTCATGGTTTGTGTGTCTGTTGCCAGGATTGTCTGGAGAGTCATAATTTGTGTGTATGTTGCCAGGATTGTCTGGAGAGTCATGATTTATGTCTGTTGCCAGGATTGTCTGGAGAGTCATGACTTGGTTTAAACATATTTTTATTTGGCAATTGGAAAGCAGGCAAAGCCTATACAAATTCCTCTTGCTTGAAAAATAAAAAACATATATTACAGGCAATCAACTTAATAAACTTATAGAATTAGTTCACTAAATGACACACTGCGATGGAATTTGTTGGCTCTCTGTGCATCGTAGTATGGCAAATGGAAAGAGAGTTCGTAAATATACGCGTTCCAACTAGCGAAACTAGGTGTTAAAATGCCTTGTCTTTTCAATATACACATGTACAGCTTTAAATATTTCTAAATTTTCTTGCAAAGTTAATTTGGCATTCCCGAATAAAATGGTCCGAGTGTAAAACTTGTAATCTTCATTACATTTTGCAATAATCTGTCGCGTATGATAGTATCCATCGGGCATTCTAAAAAATAGTGAGTGGTATCTTCACGAGGTGCGCCACAATTACATTGTTGATCATTAATTATGCACATATCAAAAAGATGAGCCATCATTAACTTACTACAATTCATTCTCAGTCGTGAGTGTACAACGTTCGTGCAGCGCCGGCCAAAGTTAAATAACTTAGTAGTCTCCCTCTTATGACAAATATCCTTATTCACTAAGGCCTGTTTGAAAGTTTTATGGTCGCACATGGATCTTACATTGATAGGTAGTTCGTTCCAGAGCCTTATCACACTTGATAGAAACGAGTTGTAATAAGAAGAAAGTCGCGCCTTAACGGTCGTGACGTTCAAAGGCAGAGCATTACGAAGCGCGTAGTGTGTTCTTTGTGTTACATTTTGAGGTAAAATATCGCATAAATAACTTGGGGCGTTCCCATAAAACATCTTGTGAAACAGTAACAATTGAAATCGTTTACGTCGAGCACTCAATGTTTCCCAACCGAGTTCTTGATAGATAAGCGAGTGACTAGTGTGTTTAATCGCCCCGGATACAAGACGGCCTGCTCTCAGCTGAACGGCTTCTAGCCTGTCAGCGTCCGCCTGTGTGCAACCATCCCAAAGGACACATGCATATTCCATAGAGGGACGCACGAAAGTTTTGTACATTAAATCTAGCGTAGCTCGGTTTAACTTGTAACGAAGTCTGGACAACAAATCGACCCTTCTACTCGCCTTAAGACACATTTCACTGATATGAGATGACCATGTGAGTTTAGAGTTCAAGGTTACGCCAAGATGTTTATGTTGGTTAGTATTTTGTAAAACTTCGCCTCCCATTTGCAATGGCGGTAAATCAGTTATGGGTTTATTGGATATGGTTATAGACTTTGTCTTAGGTGCGCTAAACGTTACAAACCACTGCGAGGCCCAGGACTCCATTTTTTGCAAATCACAGTTTAACATATCAGTCCCATCATCCAATTGATCATCATCGTCTACAATGACATATAGAGTTGTGTCGTCAGCGACGAGTCTTATTTTTAACTGTATCCCGTCGACGATATCGTTGATATAAACTAAGAATAAAAGAGGACCCTGGACTGATCCCTGTGGAACCCCCGCTTGGATATGACCCAGAGGAGACGCTGCGTCATTATTCACCACACGCTGATACCTGTCATCGAGGTTGTTATTAAACCAGTCCAGAAGTCTGCCAGTAATTCCAATACGCTTAAGTTTGTGGATAAGACCAACGTGCCACACACGATGCAAGCTTTTGATATATCGCAGAACACAACACTGACAATCTTGCGTTTGTCTAAAGCCTCACTAAATATATGATATAGATGGACAAGCTGGTTAACCGTGCAGTCGCCTGGTATAAACCCAGACTGAAGTCTAGAGAGTATTTCATTGTCACGCAGATAGTTAAACGTATGTTTAAATATAATCCTTTCGAACAGCTTCCCGGTACAGCCTAGTAGCGAGACTGGCCTATAGTTGTTGACTAGGCTTCTGCTACCTTTTTTGAATATGGGGATAACGCTTGCTTGCTTCCACAGACGAGGCATCTTGCAATCTTTCAGGCATTCGTTAAACAAGATCATGAGCGGCTCGCTTATACAAGAGCCGGCTTCGCGTAACATTCGAGGGCTAATCCCATCAGGACCACAGGACCAGAGTCGTGACTTGTGTGTCTGTTGCCAGGATTGTCTGGAGAGTCGAGGTTTATGTTTGTTGCCAGGATTGTCTGGAGTCATGATTTGTGTGTCTGTTGCCAGGATTGTCTGGAGAATCATGGTTTGTGTGTCTGTTGCCAGGATTGTCTGGAGAGTCATGGTGTGTGTGTCTGGTGCCAGGATTGTCCGGAGTGTCATGATTTGTGTGTCTGTTGCCAGGATTGTCTGGAGAGTCATGATTTGTTTGTGTTGCCAGGATTGTCCGGAGAGTCATGGTTTGTGTCTAGGTGCCAGGATTGTCTGGAGAGTCATGATTTGTGTGTGTTGCCAGGATTGTCCGGAGAGTCATGATTTATGTGTATGTTTTTAGGATTGTCTGGAGAGTGGTGGTTTGTGTATGTTGCCAGGATTGTCTGGAGAGTCATGATTTGTGTGTCTGTTGCCAGGATTGTCTGGAGAGTCATGGTTTGTGTCTAGCTGCCAGGATTGTCTGGGGAGTCGTAAATTGTGTCTGTTGCCAGGATTGTCTGGAGAGTCATGATTTGTGTGTCTGTTGCCAGGATTGTCTGGAGAGTCATAATTTGTGTGTCTGTTGCCAGGATTGCTTGGAGAGTCATGATTTGTGTGTCTGTTGCCAGGATTGTCTGGAGAGTCATGATTTGTGTCTAGTTGCCAGGATTGTCTGGAGAGTCATGATTTGTGTGTCTGTTGCCAGGATTCTCTGGAGAGTCATGATTTGTGCGTCTGTTGCCAGGATTGTCCGAGAGTCATGGTTTGTGTGTCTTTTGCCAGGATTGTCTGGAGAGTCAAGATTTGTGTGTCTGTTGCCAGGATTGTCTGGAGAGTCATAATTCGTGTGTCTGTTGCCAGGATTGTCCGGAGAGTCATGATTTGTGTCTGTTGCCAGGATTGTCTGAGAGTCATGATTTGTGTGTCTGTTGCCAGGATTGTCTGGAGAGTCATGATGTATGTGTCTGTTGCCAGGATTGTCTGGAGAGTCATAATTTGTGTGTCTGTTGCCAGGATTGTCTGGAGAGTCTTGGTTTGTGTGTCTGTTGCCAGGATTGTCTGGAGAGTCATAATTTGTGTGTCTGTTGCCAGGATTGTCTGGAGAGTCATGATTTATGTCTGTTGCCAGGATTGTCTGGAGAGTCATGACTTGGTTTAAACATATTTTTATTTGGCAATTGGAAAGCAGGCAAAGCCTATACAAATTCCTCTTGCTTGAAAAAGAAGAAACATATATTACAGGCAATCAACTTAATAAACTTATAGAATTTGTTCACTAAATGACACACTGCGATGGAATTTGTTGGCTCTCTGTGCATCGTAGTATGGCAAATGGAAAGAGAGTTCGTAAATATACGCGTTCCAACTAGCGAAACTATGTGTTAAAATGCCTTGTCTTTTCAATATACACATGTACAGCTTTAAATATTTCTAAATTTTCTTGCAAAGTTACTTTGGCATTCCCGAATAAAATGGTCCGAGTGTAAAACTTGTAATCTTCATTACATTTTGCAATAATCTGTCGCGTATGATAGTATCCATCGGGCATTCTAAAAAATAGTGAGTGGTATCTTCACGAGGTGCGCCACAATTACATTGTTGATCATTAATTATGCACATATCAAAAAGATGAGCCATCATTAACTTACTACAATTCATTCTCAGTCGTGAGTGTACAACGTTCGTGCAGCGCCGGCCAAAGTTAAATAACTTAGTAGTCTCCCTCTTATGACAAATATCCTTATTCACTAAGGCCTGTTTGAAAGTTTTATGGTCGCACATGGATCTTATATTGATAGGTAGTTCGTTCCAGAGCCTTATCACACTTGATAGAAACGAGTTGTAATAAGAAGAAAGTCGCGCCTTAACGGTCGTGACGTTCAAAGGCAGAGCATTACGAAGCGCGTAGTGTGTTCTTTGTGTTACATTTTGAGGTAAAATATCGCATAAATAACTTGGGGCGTTCCCATAAAACATCTTGTGAAACAGTAACAATTGAAATCGTTTACGTCGAGCACTCAATGTTTCCCAACCGAGTTCTTGATAGATAAGCGAGTGACTAGTGTGTTTAATCGCCCCGGATACAAGACGGCCTGCTCTCTGCTGAACGGTTTCTAGCCTGTCAGCGTCCGCCTGTGTGCAACCATCCCAAAGGACACATGCATATTCCATAGAGGGACGCACGAAAGTTTTGTACATTAAATCTAGCGTAGCTCGGTTTAACTTGTAACGAAGTCTGGACAACAAATCGACCCTTCTACTCGCCTTAAGACACATTTCACTGATATGAGATGACCATGTGAGTTTAGAGTTCAAGGTTACGCCAAGATGTTTATGCTGGTTAGTATTTTGTAAAACTTCGCCTCCCATTTGCAATGGCGGTAAATCAGTTATGGGTTTATTGGATATGGTTATAGACGTTGTCTTAGGTGCGCTAAACGTTACAAACCACTGCGAGGCCCAGGACTCCATTTTTTGCAAATCACAGTTTAACATATCAGTTCCATCATCCAATTGATCATCATCGTCTACAATGACATATAGAGTTGTGTCGTCAGCAACGAGTCTTATTTTTAACTGTATCCCGTCGACGATATCGTTGATATAAACTAAGAATAAAAGAGGACCCAGGACTGATCCCTGTGGAACCCCCGCTTGGATATGACCCAGAGGAGACGCTGCGCCATTATTCACCACACGCTGATACCTGTCATCGAGGTAGTTTTTAAACCAGTCCAGAAGTCTGCCAGTAATTCCAATACGCTTAAGTTTGTGGATAAGACCAACGTGCCACACACGATGCAAGCCTTTGATATATCGCAGAACACAACACGGACCATCTTGCGTTTGTCTAAATCCTCACTAAATATATGATATAGATGGACAAGCTGGTTAACCGTGCAGTCGCCTGGTAAAAACCCAGACTGAAGTCTAGAGAGTATTTCATTGTCACGCAGATAGTTAAACGTATGTTTAAATATAATCCTTTCAAACAGCTTCCCGGTACAGCCTAGTAGCGAGACTGGCCTATAGTTGTTGACTAGGCGTCTACTACCTTTTTTGAATATGGGGATAACGCTTGCTTGCTTCCACAGACGAGGCATCTTGCAATCCTTCAGGCATTCGTTAAACAAGATCATGAGCGGCTCGCTTATACAAGAGCCGGCTTCGCGTAACATTCGAGGGCTAATCCCATCAGGACCACAGGACCAGAGTCATGTGTCTGTTGCCAGGATTGTCTGGAGAGTCATGATTTGTGTCTTTTG
The DNA here is from genome assembly GCA_964019135.1 of Arenicola marina. Classification (NCBI taxonomy): domain Eukaryota; kingdom Metazoa; phylum Annelida; class Polychaeta; family Arenicolidae; genus Arenicola; species Arenicola marina. The sequence goes on from OZ025265.1 coordinate 7,889,860, forward strand.
CCAGGACTGTCTGTTTGGAGAGTCATGGTTTGTGTCTGTTGCAAGGGTTGTCTGGAGAGTCATGGTTACTGTCTGTTGCCAGGATTGCCTGGAGACAAGCGACCAGCCGGGGGTTCTTCTCCTACTCGGACCTGAATGTGCTGACTGAGGGGGGCGGCCTGAGGCGGGCGCTGGCCGCCGTCCTGGCTGAGGTCTGCAAGGTAAGCCACTCTACGTCCTACCTTTGGCAAGCCACCATCCCAATTAACAATTAGTAATCGATCGGTAAACAAGAACTGATGAACACGATAATGTTACCGCGCCTATCTGTGAAGCTTTTAGCCAGGGACAAGTCCTTAGTTTGTTTGGGGTACAGTGTGATGTGTATAAGGTGCACGTTCTACCCAGGCCTTCCTGTTGCAGGTGCTGTGTGTCTGTTCTGTGGCGTACGTGGCAGCCACGATGACGATGGCCTCCGCCCCCGCGGCACTCACCCTGGCCCACACCCTCACCCACACCTTCACCAACACCCTGACCCACGCCCTGGCCCACACCCGGTCAGGGTCAGACAACCACTCAGCCTGTCACCTGCCGGATTGTCTGTCGCTCACCCTGAACGCGGATCCGACAGACGTGGCGTCATCTGGCGACGGGAGTGAGAGCGACGGGACGTGGTGGGGGGAGTCACTTGGCGGGTGGTTGACGGTCGCTCTACTGCGGGACGCTCTGATGGGGGCAGTGACGTCACGACGGCCACCCTCCGCCTCGCCCACACCTGGCCGCAACGGAACTGGTCACCACGTCCGCAACCATGGGAACCACGTCCCCCGCCCAGACGACCGCGCCTACAGCCATGGGGACTACGCCTACAGCCATGGTGACCACGCCTACAGCCATGGTGACCACGCCAACAGCCATGGGGACCACGCTAACAGCCATGATGACCCCGCCTACAGCCATGATGACCACGCCAACAACCATGGTAACCACGCCAACAGCCATGGTGACCACGCCAACAGCCATGGGAACCACGCCAACAGCCATGGGGACCACGCCAACAGCCATGGGAACCACGCCAACAGCCATGGGAACCACGCCAACAGCCATGGGGACCACGCCAACAGCCATGGGGACCACGCCTACAGCCATGGGAACCACGCCAACAGCCATGGGGACCACGCCGACTCGCTGTTGGCCAGCACTGACTGCTCCGCCTGCTGTTGCCCTGACAACACCGATAGTAAAATGAAGTTTGAGAGGAAGGGGTCAGAAGATGAGAAGAACCTGACTTGTTGTGGCCCGGTGGCGGGAACCGCCACGTGTGGTTGCCTGGGGCAACATAGACTGTGTCACTGCGGCGACGGCAAGACTGGGCGGAAAACGGCTGACCATGCGGCGTCCCTTGTACCCACTCTGCCCAGTGCCGCTCCGCTACCCCCTGGCCTCAACGCTCAACTATTCACCCTGCAGACCAGAGTCTGGCGTCCCCACTCGGCGGGCTAGCACATACCCTACATCCCAGGGTCTGGCGTCCCCACTCGGTGGGCTAGCACATACCCTACATACCAGAGTCGCGTCCCCACTCGGTGGGCTGGCACATACCCTACATACCAGAGTCTGGCGTCCCCACTCGGCGGGCTAGCACATACCCTACATCCCAGGGTCTGGCGTCCCCACTCGGTGGGCTAGCACATACCCTACATACCAGAGTCGCGTCCCCACTCGGTGGGCTGGCACATACCCTACATACCAGAGTCTGGCGTCCCCACTCGGTGGGCTAGCACATACCCTACATACCAGTCTGGCGTCCCCACTCGGTGGGCTAGCACATACCCTACATACCAGAGTCTGGCGTCCCCACTCGGCGGGCTAGCACATACCCTACATACCAGAGTCTGGCGTCCCCACTCGGCGGGCTAGCACATACCCTACATACCAGAGTCTGGCGTCCCCACTCGGCGGGCTAGCACATACCCTACATACCAGAGTCTGGCGTCCCCACTCGGCGGGCTAGCACATACCCTACATACCGAACTGAACTTGCGGTTTTGGAGAGTATTTTTTTAATTTTTTGAACAAAATGCTGCGATACATTTTAACACAAGCCTTTTGTACAATATTAGTGTTTCAATTGCCAGTAACCCGCGCGGAAAACGCGTTCTCGTGGATTATGTGAAAACTGAAGGTAACAAGATGCCGGCCATAGTCCCGTTGTAATGCCCTACGTTTGAACTGCCTTTAGACTTTCCTATGCTTCTTAAGTGACGATGAACTGAAATAAAAGAGACCTCAGCATATCTTCCATTGTATCTATTCGTTTTCTTTGGTGCATGTTTCGCAGATAAGTTAAGATACCGTGTGGGGTGGGGTTGGGCGGAGTGGGACAGACCGTGGGGGTTGGGCGGAGTGGGACAGACCGTGTGAGGTGTGGGTGAGCGGAGTAGGACAGACCGTGGGGGTTGGGCGGAGTGGGACAGACCGTGTGAGGTGTGGGTGAGCGGAGTAGGACAGACCGTGGGGGTTGGGCGGAGTGGGACAGACCGTGTTAGGTGTGGGTGAGCGGAGTAGGACAGACCGTGGGGGTTGGGCGGAGTGGGACAGACCGTGTGAGGTGTGGGTGAGCGGAGTACGACAGACCGTGGGGGTTGGGCGGAGTGGGACAGACCGTGTGAGGTGTGGGTGAGCGGAGTACGACAGACCGTGGGGGTTGGGCGGAGTGGGACAGACCGTGTGGTGTGGGCGGAGTGGGACAGACCGTGTGAGGTGTGGGTGGGCGGAGTGGGACAGACCGTGTGAGGTGAGGGTGAGCGGAGTAGGACAGACCGTGGGGGTTGGGCGGAGTGGGACAGACCGTGTGAGGTGTGGGTGAGCGGAGTACGACAGACCGTGTGAGGTGTGGGTGAGCGGAGTACGACAGACCGTGGGGGTTGAGCGGAGTGGGACAGACCGTGTGGTGTGGGCGGAGTGGGACAGACCGTGTGAGGTGTGGGTGGGCGGAGTGGGACAGACCGTGTGAGGTGTGGGTGGGCGGAGTAGGACAGACCGTGGGGGTTGGGCGGAGTGGGACAGACCGTGTGAGGTGTGGGTGAGCGGAGTACGACAGACCGTGGGGGTTGGGCGGAGTGGGACAGACCGTGTGAGGTGTGGGTGAGCGGAGTACGACAGACCGTGGGGGTTGGGCGGAGTGAGACAGACCGTGTGAGGTGTGGGTGAGCGGAGTAGGACAGACCGTGGGGGTTGGGCGGAGTGGGACAGACCGTGTGAGGTGTGGGTGAGCGGAGTAGGACAGACCGTGGGGGTTGGGCGGAGTGGGACAGACCGTGTGAGGTGTGGGTGAGCGGAGTACGACAGACCGTGGGGGTTGGGCGGAGTGGGACAGACCGTGTGGTGTGGGCGGAGTGGGACAGACCGTGTGAGGTGTGGGTGAGCGGAGTGGGACAGACCGTGGGGGTTGGGCAAAGTGGGACAGACCGTGTGAGGTGTGGGTGAGCGGAGTACGACAGACCGTGTGGTGTGGGCGGAGTGGGACAGACCGTGTGAGGTGTGGGTGAGCGGAGTACGATAGACCGTGGGGGTTGGGCGGAGTGGGACAGACCGTGTGAGGTGTGGGTGAGCGGAGTAGGACAGACCGTGGGGGTTGGGCGGAGTGGGACAGACCGTGTGAGGTGTGGGTGAGCGGAGTAGGACAGACCGTGGGGGTTGGGCGGAGTGGGACAGACCGTGTTAGGTGTGGGTGAGCGGAGTAGGACAGACCGTGGGGGTTGGGCGGAGTGGGACAGACCGTGTGAGGTGTGGGTGAGCGGAGTACGACAGACCGTGGGGGTTGGGCGGAGTGGGACAGACCGTGTGAGGTGTGGGTGAGCGGAGTACGACAGACCGTGGGGGTTGGGCGGAGTGGGACAGACCGTGTGGTGTGGGCGGAGTGGGACAGACCGTGTGAGGTGTGGGTGGGCGGAGTGGGACAGACCGTGTGAGGTGTGGGTGAGCGGAGTAGGACAGACCGTGGGGGTTGGGCGGAGTGGGACAGACCGTGTGAGGTGTGGGTGAGCGGAGTACGACAGACCGTGTGAGGTGTGGGTGAGCGGAGTACGACAGACCGTGGGGGTTGAGCGGAGTGGGACAGACCGTGTGGTGTGGGCGGAGTGGGACAGACCGTGTGAGGTGTGGGTGGGCGGAGTGGGACAGACCGTGTGAGGTGTGGGTGAGCGGAGTAGGACAGACCGTGGGGGTTGGGCGGAGTGGGACAGACCGTGTGAGGTGTGGGTGAGCGGAGTAGGACAGACCGTGGGGGTTGGGCGGAGTGGGACAGACCGTGTGAGGTGTGGGTGAGCGGAGTACGACAGACCGTGGGGGTTGGGCGGAGTGGGACAGACCGTGTGAGGTGTGGGTGAGCGGAGTAGGACAGACCGTGGGGGTTGGGCGGAGTGGGACAGACCGTGTGAGGTGTGGGTGAGCGGAGTAGGACAGACCGTGGGGGTTGGGCGGAGTGGGACAGACCGTGTGAGGTGTGGGTGAGCGGAGTACGACAGACCGTGGGGGTTGGGCGGAGTGGGACAGACCGTGTGGTGTGGGCGGAGTGGGACAGACCGTGTGAGGTGTGGGTGAGCGGAGTGGGACAGACCGTGGGGGTTGGGCGAAGTGGGACAGACCGTGTGAGGTGTGGGTGAGCGGAGTACGACAGACCGTGTGGTGTGGGCGGAGTGGGACAGACCGTGTGAGGTGTGGGTGAGCGGAGTAGGACAGACCGTGGGGTTTGGGCGGAGTGGGACAGACCGTGTGAGGTGTGGGTGAGCGGAGTAGGACAGACCGTGGGGGTTGGGCGGAGTGGGACAGACCGTGTGAGGTGTGGGTGAGCGGAGTAGGACAGACCGTGGGGGTTGGGCGGAGTGGGACAGACCGTGTGAGGTGTGGGTGAGCGGAGTAGGACAGACCGTGGGGGTTGGGCGAAGTGGGACAGACCGTGTGAGGTGTGGGTGAGCGGAGTGGGACAGACCGTGGGGGTTGGGCGGAGTGGGACAGACCGTGTGGTGTGGGCGGAGTGGGACAGACCGTGTGAGGTGTGGGTGAGCGGAGTGGGACAGACCGTGGGGGTTGGGCGGAGTGGGACAGACCGTGTGAGGTGTGGGTGAGCGGAGTAGGACAGACCGTGGGGGTTGGGCGGAGTGGGACAGACCGTGTGAGGTGTGGGTGAGCGGAGTAGGACAGACCGTGGGGGTTGGGCGGAGTGGGACAGACCGTGTGAGGTGTGGGTGAGCGGAGTACGACAGACCGTGGGGGTTGAGCGGAGTGGGACAGACCGTGTGAGGTGTGGGTGAGCGGAGTACGACAGACCGTGGGGGTTGGGCGGAGTGGGACAGACCGTGTGAGGTGTGGGTGAGCGGAGTAGGACAGACCGTGGGGGTTGGGCGGAGTGGGACAGACCGTGTGAGGTGTGGGTGAGCGGAGTACGACAGACCGTGGGGGTTGGGCGGAGTGGGACAGACCGTGGGGGTTGGGCGGAGTGGGACAGACCGTGTGAGGTGTGGGTGAGCGGAGTAGGACAGACCGTGGGGGTTCGGCGGAGTGGGACAGACCGTGTGAGGTGTGGATGAGCGGAGTACGACAGACCGTGGGGGTTGGGCGGAGTGGGACAGACCGTGTGAGGTGTGGGTGAGCGGAGTAGGACAGACCGTGAGGGTTGGGCGGAGTGGGACAGACCGTGTGAGGTGTGGGTGAGCGGAGTACGACAGACCGTGGGGGTTGGGCGGAGTGGGACAGACCGTGTGAGGTGTGGGTGAGCGGAGTACGACAGACCGTGGGGGTTGGGCGGAGTGGGACAGACCGTGTGAGGTGTGGGTGAGCGGAGTACGACAGACCGTGGGGGTTGGGCGGAGTGGGACAGACCGTGGGGGTTGGGCGGAGTGGGACAGACCGTGGGGGTTGGGCGGAGTGGGACAGACCGTGTGAGGTGTGGGTGAGCGGAGTAGGACAGACCGTGGGGGTTGGGCGGAGTGGGACAGACCGTGTGAGGTGTGGGTGAGCGGAGTACGACAGACCGTGGGGGTTGGGCGGAGTGGGACAGACCGTGGGGGTTGGGCGGAGTGGGACAGACCGTGTGAGGTGTGGGTGAGCGGAGTAGGACAGACCGTGGGGGTTAGGCGCAGTGGGACAGACCGTGTGAGGTGTGGGTGAGCGGAGTACGACAGACCGTGAGGGTTGGGCGGAGTGGGACAGACCGTGTGAGGTGTGGGTGAGCGGAGTACGATAGACCGTGGGGGTTGGGCGGAGTGGGACAGACCGTGTGAGGTGTGGGTGAGCGGAGTACGACAGACCGTGGGGGTTGGGCGGAGTGGGACAGACCGTGTGAGGTGTGGGTGAGCGGAGTACGACAGACCGTGGGGGTTGGGCGGAGTGGGACAGACCGTGGGGGTTGGGCGGAGTGGGACAGACCGTGTGAGGTGTGGGTGAGCGGAGTAGGACAGACCGTGGGGGTTGGGCGGAGTGGGACAGACCGTGTGAGGTGTGGGTGAGCGGAGTAGGACAGACCGTGGGGGTTGGGCGGAGTGGGACAGACCGTGTGAGGTGTGGGTGAGCGGAGTACGACAGACCGTGGGGGTTGAGCGGAGTGGGACAGACCGTGTGAGGTGTGGGTGAGCGGAGTACGACAGACCGTGGGGGTTGGGCGGAGTGGGACAGACCGTGTGAGGTGTGGGTGAGCGGAGTAGGACAGACCGTGGGGGTTGGGCGGAGTGGGACAGACCGTGTGAGGTGTGGGTGAGCGGAGTACGACAGACCGTGGGGGTTGGGCGGAGTGGGACAGACCGTGGGGGTTGGGCGGAGTGGGACAGACCGTGTGAGGTGTGGGTGAGCGGAGTAGGACAGACCGTGGGGGTTCGGCGGAGTGGGACAGACCGTGTGAGGTGTGGATGAGCGGAGTACGACAGACCGTGGGGGTTGGGCGGAGTGGGACAGACCGTGTGAGGTGTGGGTGAGCGGAGTAGGACAGACCGTGAGGGTTGGGCGGAGTGGGACAGACCGTGTGAGGTGTGGGTGAGCGGAGTACGACAGACCGTGGGGGTTGGGCGGAGTGGGACAGACCGTGTGAGGTGTGGGTGAGCGGAGTACGACAGACCGTGGGGGTTGGGCGGAGTGGGACAGACCGTGTGAGGTGTGGGTGAGCGGAGTACGACAGACCGTGGGGGTTGGGCGGAGTGGGACAGACCGTGGGGGTTGGGCGGAGTGGGACAGACCGTGGGGGTTGGGCGGAGTGGGACAGACCGTGTGAGGTGTGGGTGAGCGGAGTAGGACAGACCGTGGGGGTTGGGCGGAGTGGGACAGACCGTGTGAGGTGTGGGTGAGCGGAGTAGGACCGACCGTGGGGGTTGGGCGGAGTGGGACAGACCGTGGGGGTTGGGCGGAGTGGGACAGACCGTGTGAGGTGTGGGTGAGCGGAGTAGGACAGACCGTGGGGGTTGGGCGGAGTGGGACAGACCGTGTGAGGTGTGGGTGAGCGGAGTACGACAGACCGTGGGGGTTGGGCAGAGTGGGACAGACCGTGTGAGGTGTGGGTGAGCGGAGTACGACAGACCGTGGGGGTCGGGCGGAGTGGGACAGACCGTGTGAGGTGTGGGTGAGCGGAGTACGACAGACCGTGGGGGTTGGGCGGAGTGGGACAGACCGTGTGGTGTGGGCGGAGTGGGACAGACCGTGGGAGTTGGGCGGACAGTGTGGGGTGGGGCAGACCGTGTGGGGTACGGCAGACCATGTGGGGTGGGCGGAGTGGGACAGACCGTGTGGGGTACGGCAGACCATGTGGGGCAGACCGTGTGGGACAGACCGTGTGGGGTTGGTGAAGTGGGGCAGTCCGTGTGGTGTGGGCGGAGTGGGGCAGACCGTGTGGGGTGGGCGGAGTGGGACAGACCGTGCGGGGTGGGGGTGGGCGGAGTGGGACAGACCGTGTGGGGTGGGCGGAGTTGGGCAGACCGTGTGGGGTTGGTGGAGTGGGGCAGACCGTGGGGTGTGGGCGGAGTTGGGCAGACCGTGTGGGCTGGGGCAGTCCGTGTGGGGTGGGGCGGCGTGGGACAGTCCGTGTGGGGTGGGCGGGGTGGGGCAGACCGTGTGGGGTTGGTGAAGTGGGGCAGACCGTGTGGGTGGGCGGAGTGGGGCAGACCGTGTGGTGTGGGCGGAGTGGGACAGACCGTGTGGGGTGGGCGGGGTGGGGCAGACCGTGTGGGTTTGGTGAAGTGGGGCAGTCCGTGTGGTGTGGGCGGAGTGGGACAGACCGTGTGGTGTGGGCGGAGTGGGACAGACCGTGTGGGGTGGGCGGAGTGGGGCAGACCGTGTGGGGTGGGCGGAATGGGGCAGACCGTGTGGGGTGGGCGGAGTGGGGCAGACCGTGTGGGGTGGGCGGAGTGGGACAGACCGTGTGAGGTGGGCGGAGTGGGGCAGACCGTGTGGGGTGGGCGGAATGGGGCAGACCGTGTGGGGTGGGCGGAGTGGGACAGACCGTGTGGGGTGGGCGGAGTGGGGCAGACCGTGGGGGGTGGGCGGAGTGGGACAGACCGTGTGGGGTGGGGCAGACCGTGTGGGTGGGCGGGGTGGGGCAGATCGTGTGGTGTGGGCGGGATGGGGCAGACCGTGTGGGGTGGGCGGAATGGGGCGAACGGTGCGGGGTGGGCGGAGTGGGGCAGACCGTGGGGGGTGGGCGGAGTGGGACAGTCCGTGTGGGGTGGGGGGGGGCGGAGTGGGACAGACCGTGTGGGGTGGACGAAGTGGGACAGACCGTGTGGGGTGGGGGGGGGGGCGGAGTGGGAAAGACCGTGCGGGGTGGGCGGAGTGGGACAGACCGTGTGAGGTGTGGGTGAGCGGAGTAGGACAGACCGTGTGAGGTGTGGGTGAGCGGAGTAGGACAGACCGTGGGGGTTGGGCGGAGTGGGACAGACCGTGTGAGGTGTGGGTGAGCGGAGTACGACAGACCGTGGGGGTTGGGCGGAGTGGGACAGACCGTGTGAGGTGTGGGTGAGCGGAGTAGGACAGACCGTGAGGGTTGGGCGGAGTGGGACAGACCGTGTGAGGTGTGGGTGAGCGGAGTACGACAGACCGTGAGGGTTGGGCGGAGTGGGACAGACCGTGTGAGGTGTGGGTGAGCGGAGTACGACAGACCGTGGGGGTTGGGCGGAGTGGGACAGACCGTGTGAGGTGTGGGTGAGCGGAGTAGGACAGACCGTGAGGGTTGGGCGGAGTGGGACAGACCGTGTGAGGTGTGGGTGAGCGGAGTAGGACAGACCGTGAGGGTTGGGCGGAGTGGGACAGACCGTGGGGGTTGGGCGGAGTGGGACAGACCGTGTGAGGTGTGGGTGGGCGGAGTGGGACAGACCGTGTGAGGTGTGGGTGAGCGGAGTACGACAGACCGTGGGGGTTGGGCGGAGTGGGACAGACCGTGTGAGGTGTGGGTGAGCGGAGTAGGACAGACCGTGGGGGTTGGGCGGAGTGGGACAGACCGTGTGAGGTGTGGGTGAGCGGAGTACGACAGACCGTGGGGGTTGGGCGGAGTGGGACAGACCGTGTGAGGTGTGGGTGAGCGGAGTACGACAGACCGTGGGGATTGGGCGGAGTGGGACAGACCGTGGGGGTTGGGCGGAGTGGGACAGACCGTGTGAGGTGTGGGTGAGCGGAGTACGACAGACCGTGGGGGTTGGGCGGAGTGGGACAGACCGTGTGAGGTGTGGGTGAGCGGAGTACGACAGACCGTGGGGGTTGGGCGGAGTGGGACAGACCGTGTGAGGTGTGGGTGAGCGGAGTACGACAGACCGTGGGGGTTGGGCGGAGTGGGACAGACCGTGGTGTGTGGGCGGAGTGGGACAGACCGTGTGAGGTGTGGGTGGGCGGAGTGGGACAGACCGTGTGAGGTGGGGGTGAGCGGAGTAGGACAGACCGTGGGGGTTGGGCGGAGTGGGACAGACCGTGTGAGGTGTGGGTGAGCGGAGTACGACAGACCGTGGGGGTTGGGCGGAGTGGGACAGACCGTGTGAGGTGTGGGTGAGCGGAGTAGGACAGACCGTGTGGTGTGGGCGGAGTGGGACAGACCGTGTGAGGTGTGGGTGGGCGGAGTGGGACAGACCGTGTGAGGTGTGGGTGAGCGGAGTAGGACAGACCGTGGGGGTTGGGCGGAGTGGGACAGACCGTGTGAGGTGTGGGTGAGCGGAGTAGGACAGACCGTGGGGGTTGGGCGGAGTGGGACAGACCGTGTGAGGTGTGGGTGAGCGGAGTAGGACAGACCGTGGGGGTTGGGCGGAGTGGGACAGACCGTGTGAGGTGTGGGTGAGCGGAGTAGGACAGACCGTGGGGGTTGGGCGGAGTGGGACAGACCGTGTGAGGTGTGGGTGAGCGGAGTAGGACAGACCGTGGGGGTTGGGCGGAGTGGGACAGACCGTGTGAGGTGTGGGTGAGCGGAGTACGACAGACCGTGGGGGTTGGGCGGAGTGGGACAGACCGTGTGGTGTGGGCGGAGTGGGACAGACCGTGTGAGGTGTGGGTGAGCGGAGTGGGACAGACCGTGGGGGTTGGGCGAAGTGGGACAGACCGTGTGAGGTGTGGGTGAGCGGAGTACGACAGACCGTGTGGTGTGGGCGGAGTGGGACAGACCGTGTGAGGTGTGGGTGAGCGGAGTAGGACAGACCGTGGGGGTTGGGCGGAGTGGGACAGACCGTGTGAGGTGTGGGTGAGCGGAGTAGGACAGACCGTGGGGGTTGGGCGGAGTGGGACAGACCGTGTGAGGTGTGGGTGAGCGGAGTAGGACAGACCGTGGGGGTTGGGCGGAGTGGGACAGACCGTGTGAGGTGTGGGTGAGCGGAGTAGGACAGACCGTGGGGGTTGGGCGAAGTGGGACAGACCGTGTGAGGTGTGGGTGAGCGGAGTGGGACAGACCGTGGGGGTTGGGCGGAGTGGGACAGACCGTATGGTGTGGGCGGAGTGGGACAGACCGTGTGCGGTGTGGGTGAGCGGAGTGGGACAGACCGTGGGGGTTGGGCGGAGTGGGACAGACCGTGTGAGGTGTGGGTGAGCGGAGTAGGACAGACCGTGGGGGTTGGGCGGAGTGGTACAGACCGTGTGAGGTGTGGGTGAGCGGAGTAGGACAGACCGTGGGGGTTGGGCGGAGTGGGACAGACCGTGTGAGGTGTGGGTGAGCGGAGTACGACAGACCGTGGGGGTTGGGCGGAGTGGGACAGACCGTGTGAGGTGTGGGTGAGCGGAGTACGACAGACCGTGGGGGTTGGGCGGAGTGGGACAGACCGTGTGAGGTGTGGGTGAGCGGAGTAGGACAGACCGGGGGGGTTGGGCGGAGTGGGACAGACCGTGTGAGGTGTGGGTGAGCGGAGTACGACAGACCGTGGGGGTTGGGCGGAGTGGGACAGACCGTGGGGGTTGGGCGGAGTGGGACAGACCGTGTGAGGTGTGGGTGAGCGGAGTAGGACAGACCGTGGGGGTTGGGCGGAGTGGGACAGACCGTGTGAGGTGTGGGTGAGCGGAGTACGACAGACCGTGGGGGGTTGGGCGGAGTGGGACAGACCGTGTGAGGTGTGGGTGAGCGGAGTAGGACAGACCGTGAGGGTTGGGCGGAGTGGGACAGACCGTGTGAGGTGTGGGTGAGCGGAGTACGACAGACCTTGGGGGTTGGGCGGAGTGGGACAGACCGTGTGAGGTGTGGGTGAGCGGAGTACGACAGACCGTGGGGGTTGGGCGGAGTGGGACAGACCGTGGTGTGTGGGCGGAGTGGGACAGACCGTGTGAGGTGTGGGTGGGCGGAGTGGGACAGACCGTGTGAGGTGGGGGTGAGCGGAGTAGGACAGACCGTGGGGGTTGGGCGGAGTGGGACAGACCGTGTGAGGTGTGGGTGAGCGGAGTACGACAGACCGTGGGGGTTGGGCGGAGTGGGACAGACCGTGTGAGGTGTGGGTGAGCGGAGTAGGACAGACCGTGTGGTGTGGGCGGAGTGGGACAGACCGTGTGAGGTGTGGGTGGGCGGAGAGGGACAGACCGTGTGAGGTGTGGGTGAGCGGAGTAGGACAGACCGTGGGGGTTGGGCGGAGTGGGACAGACCGTGTGAGGTGTGGGTGAGCGGAGTAGGACAGACCGTGGGGGTTGGGCGGAGTGGGACAGACCGTGTGAGGTGTGGGTGAGCGGAGTAGGACAGACCGTGGGGGTTGGGCGGAGTGGGACAGACCGTGTGAGGTGTGGGTGAGCGGAGTAGGACAGACCGTGGGGGTTGGGCGGAGTGGGACAGACCGTGTGAGGTGTGGGTGAGCGGAGTACGACAGACCGTGGGGGTTGGGCGGAGTGGGACAGACCGTGTGAGGTGTGGGTGAGCGGAGTACGACAGACCGTGGGGGTTGGGCGGAGTGGGACAGACCGTGTGGTGTGGGCGGAGTGGGACAGACCGTGTGAGGTGTGGGTGAGCGGAGTGGGACAGACCGTGGGGGTTGGGCGAAGTGGGACAGACCGTGTGAGGTGTGGGTGAGCGGAGTACGACAGGCCGTGTGGTGTGGGCGGAGTGGGACAGACCGTGTGAGGTGTGGGTGAGCGGAGTAGGACAGACCGTGGGGGTTGGGCGGAGTGGGACAGACCGTGTGAGGTGTGGGTGAGCGGAGTAGGACAGACCGTGGGGGTTGGGCGGAGTGGGACAGACCGTGTGAGGTGTGGGTGAGCGGAGTAGGACAGACCGTGGGGGTTGGGCGGAGTGGGACAGACCGTGTGAGGTGTGGGTGAGCGGAGTAGGACAGACCGTGGGGGTTGGGCGAAGTGGGACAGACCGTGTGAGGTGTGGGTGAGCGGAGTGGGACAGACCGTGGGGGTTGGGCGGAGTGGGACAGACCGTTTGGTGTGGGCGGAGTGGGACAGACCGTGTGAGGTGTGGGTGAGCGGAGTGGGACAGACCGTGGGGGTTGGGCGGAGTGGGACAGACCGTGTGAGGTGTGGGTGAGCGGAGCAGGACAGACCGTGGGGGTTGGGCGGAGTGGTACAGACCGTGTGAGGTGTGGGTGAGCGGAGTAGGACAGACCGTGGGGGTTGGGCGGAGTGGGACAGACCGTGTGAGGTGTGGGTGAGCGGAGTACGACAGACCGTGGGGGTTGGGCGGAGTGGGACAGACCGTGTGAGGTGTGGGTGAGCGGAGTACGACAGACCGTGGGGGTTGGGCGGAGTGGGACAGACCGTGTGAGGTGTGGGTGAGCGGAGTAGGACAGACCGTGGGGGTTGGGCGGAGTGGGACAGACCGTGTGAGGTGTGGGTGAGCGGAGTACGACAGACCGTGGGGGTTGGGCGGAGTGGGACAGACCGTGGGGGTTGGGCGGAGTGGGACAGACCGTGTGAGGTGTGGGTGAGCGGAGTAGGACAGACCGTGGGGGTTGGGCGGAGTGGGACAGACCGTGTGAGGTGTGGGTGAGCGGAGTACGACAGACCGTGGGGGATGGGCGGAGTGGGACAGACCGTGTGAGGTGTGGGTGAGCGGAGTAGGACAGACCGTGAGGGTTGGGCGGAGCGGGACAGACCGTGTGAGGTGTGGGTGAGCGGAGTACGACAGACCGTGGGGGTTGGGCGGAGTGGGACAGACCGTGTGAGGTGTGGGTGAGCGGAGTACGACAGACCGTGGGGGTTGGGCGGAGTGGGACAGACCGTGTGAGGTGTGGGTGAGCGGAGTACGACAGACCGTGGGGGTTGGGCGGAGTGGGACAGACCGTGGGGGTTGGGCGGAGTGGGACAGACCGTGTGAGGTGTGGGTGAGCGGAGTAGGACAGACCGTGGGGGTTGGGCGGAGTGGGACAGACCGTGTGAGGTGTGGGTGAGCGGAGTACGACAGACCGTGGGGGTTGGGCGGAGTGGGACAGACCGTGGGGGTTGGGCGGAGTGGGACAGACCGTGTGAGGTGTGGGTGAGCGGAGTAGGACAGACCGTGGGGGTTGGGCGGAGTGGGACAGACCGTGTGGGGCGTGGGTGAGCGGAGTACGACAGACCGTGGGGGTTGGGCGGAGTGTGACAGACCGTGTGAGGTGTGGGTGAGCGGAGTAGGACAGACCGTGAGGGTTGGGCGGAGTGGGACAGACCGTGTGAGGTGTGGGTGAGCGGAGTACGACAGACCGTGGGGGTTGGGCGGAGTGGGACAGACCGTGTGAGGTGTGGGTGAGCGGAGTAGGACAGACCGTGGTGTGTGGGCGGAGTGGGACAGACCGTGTGAGGTGTGGGTGAGCGGAGTGGGACAGACCGTGAGGGTTGGGCGGAGTGGGACAGACCGTGTGAGGTGTGGGTGAGCGGAGTAGGACAGACCGTGGGGGTTGGGCGGAGTGGGACAGACCGTGTGAGGTGTGGGTGAGCGGAGTAGGACAGACCGTGGGGGTTGGGCGGAGTGGGACAGACCGTGTGAGGTGTGGGTGAGCGGAGTACGACAGACCGTGGGGGTTGTGCGGAGTGGGACAGACCGTGAGGGTTGGGCGGAGTGGGACAGACCGTGGGGGTTGGGCGGAGTGGGACAGACCGTGTGAGGTGTGGGTGAGCGGAGTACGACAGACCGTGGGGGTTGGGCAGAGTAGGACAGACCGTGTGAGGTGTGGGTGAGCGGAGTACGACAGACCGTGGGGGTTGGGCGGAGTGGGACAGACCGTGTGGTGTGGGCGGAGTGGGACAGACCGTGGGGGTTGGGCGGACAGTGTGGGGTGGGGCAGACCGTGTGGGGTACGGCAGACCATGTGGGGTGGGCGGTGTGGGACAGACCGTGTGGGGTACGTCAGACCATGTGGGGCAGACCGTGTGGGACAGACCGTGTGGGGTTGGTGAAGTGGGGCAGTCCGTGTGGTGTGGGCGGAGTGGGGCAGACCGTGTGGGGTGGGCGGAGTGGGACAGACCGTGCGGGGTGGGGGTGGGCGGAGTGGGACAGACCGTGTGGGGTGGGCGGAGTTGGGCAGACCGTGTGGGGTGGGCGGAGTGGGACAGACCGTGTGGGGTGGGCGGAGTGGGACAACGTGTGGGGTGGGCGGAGTGGGACAGACCGTGTGGGGTGGGTGGAGTGGGACAGACCGTGTGGGGTGGGCGGAGTGGGACAGACCGTGTGGGGAGGGTGAAGTGGGGCAGTCCGTCTGGTGTGGGCGGAGTGGGGCAGTCCGTGTGGGGTGGGCGGGGTGGGACAGACCGTGTGGGCTGGGCGGAGTGGGACAGTCCCTGTGGGGCAGACCGCGTGGGGTTGGTGGAGTGGGGCAGACCGTGGGGTGTGGGCGGAGTTGGGCAGACCGTGTGGGCTGGGGCAGTCCGTGTGGGGTGGGGCGGAGTGGGACAGTCCGTGTGGGGTGGGCGGGGTGGGGCAGACCGTGTGGGGTTGGTGAAGTGGGGCAGACCGTGTGGGTGGGCGGAGTGGGGCAGACCGTGTGGTGTGGGCGGAGTGGGACAGACCGTGTGGGGTGGGTGGGGTGGGGCAGACCGTGTGGGGTTGGTGAAGTGGGGCAGACCGTGTGGTGTGGGCGGAGTGGGACAGACCGTGTGAGGTGGGCGGAGTGGGGCAGACCGTGTGGGGTAGGCGGATTGGGGCAGACCGTGTGGGGTGGGCGGCGTGGGACAGACCGTGTGGGTGGGCGGAGTGGGGCAGACCGTGGGGGGTGGGCGGAGTGGGACAGATCGTGTGGGGTGGGGCAGACCGTGTGGGTGGGCGGGGTGGGGCAGATCGTGTGGTGTGGGCGGGATGGGGCAGACCGTGTGGGGTGGGCGGAATGGGGCGAACGGTGCGGGGTGGGCGGAGTGGGGCAGACCGTGGGGGGTGGGCGGAGTGGGGCAGTCCGTGTGGGGTGGGGGGGGCGGAGTGGGACAGACCGTGTGGGGTGGACGGAGTGGGACAGACCGTGTGGGGTGGGGTGGGGGGCGGAGTGGGAAAGACCGTGCGGGGTGGGCGGAGTGGGACAGACCGTGTGAGGTGTGGGTGAGCGGAGTACGACAGACCGTGGGGGTTGGGCGGAGTGGGACAGACCGTGGGGGTTGGGCGGAGTGGGACAGACCGTGTGAGGTGTGGGTGAGCGGAGTAGGACAGACCGTGGGGGTTGGGCGGAGTGGGACAGACCGTGTGAGGTGTGGGTGAGCGGAGTACGACAGACCGTGGGGGTTGGGCGGAGTGGGACAGACCGTATGGTGTGGGCGGAGTGCGACAGACCGTGTGAGGTGTGGGTGAGCGGAGTGGGACAGACCGTGGGGGTTGGGCGGAGTGGGACAGACCGTGTGAGGAGTGGGTGAGCGGAGTAGGACAGACCGTGAGGGTTGGGCGGAGTGGGACAGACCGTGTGAGGTGTGGGTGAGCGGAGTACGACAGACCGTGGGGGTTGGGCGGAGTGGGACAGACCGTGTGAGGTGTGGGTGAGCGGAGTACGACAGACCGTGGGGGTTGGGCGGAGTGGGACAGACCGTGTGAGGTGTGGGTGAGCGGAGTACGACAGACCGTGGGGGTTGGGCGGAGTGGGACAGACCGTGGGGGTTGGGCGGAGTGGGACAGACCGTGGGGGTTGGGCGGAGTGGGACAGACCGTGTGAGGTGTGGGTGAGCGGAGTAGGACAGACCGTGGGGGTTGGGCGGAGTGGGACAGACCGTGTGAGGTGTGGGTGAGCGGAGTAGGACAGACCGTGGGGGTTGGGCGGAGTGGGACAGACCGTGTGAGGTGTGGGTGAGCGGAGTACGACAGACCGTGGGGGTTGGGCGGAGTGGGACAGACCGTGGGGGTTGGGCGGAGTGGGACAGACCGTGTGAGGTGTGGGTGAGCGGAGTAGGACAGACCGTGGGGGTTGGGCGGAGTGGGACAGACCGTGTGGGGTGGGCGGAGTGGGACAGACCGTGTGAGGTGGGCGGAGTGGGGCAGACCGTGTGGGGTGGGCGGAATGGGGCAGACCGTGTGGGGTGGGCGGAGTGGGACAGACCGTGTGGGGTGGGCGGAGTGGGGCAGACCGTGGGGGGTGGGCGGAGTGGGACAGACCGTGTGGGGTGGGGCAGACCGTGTGGGTGGGCGGGGTGGGGCAGATCGTGTGGTGTGGGCGGGATGGAGCAGACCGTGTGGGATGGGCGGAATGGGGCGAACGGTGCGGGGTGGGCGGAGTGGGGCAGACCGTGGGGGGTGGGCGGAGTGGGACAGACCGTGTGGGGTGGCGGGGGGGGCGGAGTGGGACAGACTGTGTGGGGTGGACGGAGTGGGACAGACCGTGTGGGGTGGGGGGGGCGGAGTGGGAAAGACCGTGCGGGGTGGGCGGAGTGGGACAGACCGTGTGGGGAGGATGGAGTGGGACAGACCGTGTGGGGGGGGGGGGCGGAGTGGGACAGACCGTGGGGGTTGTGCGGAGTGGGACAGACCGTGGGGGTTGGGCGGAGTGGGACAGACCTTGTGGGGTGGGAGAGGGGCGGAGTGGGACAGATCGTGTACGGAGGGTGGAGTGGGACAGACCGTGCGGGGTGGGGGGTGGGCAGAGTGGGGCAGTCCGTGTGGGGTGGGCGGAGTGAGACAGACCGTGTGTGGGGGGGCGGGGTGTGACAGACCTTGGGGGGTGGGCGGATTGGGGCAAACTGTGTGGGTGGGCGGGGTGTGACAGACCTTGTGGGGTGGGCGGAGTGGGACAGACCGTGTGGGGTGGGCGGGGAGAGGACCACTAGGGGACCCCATTGCCTTGTGGCTATTAAAAGGACACACGCATTGGTTGTCATAGTTACTTGGCCAACAGGTCGCCCACTATATCGCGAGGCTTAACGGGTTTGGGATGAGGATGACAAGGAAGCTATGGTTTTGCTTTGCATCCCAAGAGGCGATCGAAAGTTGACGACAAAACACAGCAATTTATCGCCTATTTCCCATGTGGTGAGGATGCTTTTAGTAGGTCGATAGTGCACGTCGCCTGTGTGTCCGTGTGCAGCTGACAAGGCGCAGCCAATGGCCAAGAGCGCCCACTCGAGACAGGCCCACAAATGGCTCCGTCACCCATCGCCATAATTTAACCACCACAATACCACACAGATTACAATTAACTCTTGGTTGCGTCTGTCGTTAGCTACGGCTCCTGCAACCCGCGCAGGATTCGGTTTGTGCTAAATGGTTACTGTAACTATGGGTCTTCCATTAACGCCCTCACTATGGGTCTTACATTAACGCCTTAACTATTTGTCTTACATTAACGCCTCAACTATGGGTCTTATATTTACGCCTTAACTTTGGTCTTACATTCACGTCTTAACTATGGTCCGTACCTTCACGCCTTAACTATGTGTCGTACATTCACGCCTTAACTTTGGGTCTTACATTCACGTCTTGACAGTGGGCCTTGCATTCAAGCCGGAAATTGTACTTGCGATGAAAAAATCAAGAGGTAGGTGGGGTGGGGGGGGGGGTCTGTCTAAATGGAGTCCCTTCATACTGCACCCCCATCCCCTTTGCCAAAGTCCTACGGCCCTGAGAGTCGAAGCAGGCCCCGGGGGCAGACCTAGCCTGGGGTGTCGGGGAACCTTAATGCGACCCTAATGTGGCGCGACTTGCGTGACTGTGTGGGCGGAATGGTTGCGTACTCCAGGAAATTGGCACCAGGATGAGAGGGAACAATCTGACAGACACGAACTCCTCTCAAGTCCATATCGATTTAAGGTACGACCCCTTAATACCTCTCTGTAACCCTTTCTTACAAGACAATACCTCTCCGTAATCCTTCCTTACAAGACAAATACCTCTCTGTAACCCTTCCTTACAAGACAAATACCTCTCAGTAACCCTTCCTTACAAGACAAATACCTCTCTGTAACCCTTCCTTACAAGACAAATACCTCTCAGTAACCCTTCCTTACAAGACAAATACCTCTCAGTAACCCTTCCTTACCAGACAAATACCTCTCAGTAACCCTTCTTTACAAGACAAATACCTCTCTGTAACCCTTCCTTACAAGACAAATACCTCTCAGTAACCCTTCCTTACAAGACAAATACCTCTCAGTAACCCTTCCTTACAAGACAAATACCTCTCCGTAACCCTTCCTTACAAGACAAATACCTCTCCGTAACCTTCTTTACAATACAATTATCTCTCCGTAACCCTTCCTTACAAGACAAATACCTCTCCGTAACCCTTTGTTACAACACAAATACCTCTCCGTAACCCTTCCTTACAAGACAAATACCTCTCTGTAAGCCTTTGTTACAAGAGGTCCAGATATACAAGACCTCTTCGTAACCCTTTGTTACAAGACAAATACCTCTACGTAAACCTTCTTTACAAGATAAAATAACTCTCTGTAACCCTTTGTTACAACACAAATACCTCTCCGTAACCCTTCCTTACAAGACAAATACCTCTCCGTAACCCTTCCTTACAAGACACATACCTCTCCGTAACCTTCTTTACAATACAATTATCTCTCCGTAACCCTTCCTTACAAGACAAATACCTCTCCGAACCCCTTCCTTGCGAGACAAATACCTCTCCGTCACCCTTCCTTACAAGACAAAAACCTCTCTGTATCCCTTCATTACACGACAATTACCTCTCCGTAACACTTTGTGACAAGACAAATACCTCTCCGTAACCCTTTGTGACAACACAAATACGTCTCTGTAACCCTTTATTACAAGACAAATACCTCTCCGTACCCCTTCCTTACGAGACAAATACCTCTCCGTAATCCTTTGTGACAAGACAAATACCTCTCCGTAACCCTTTGTGACAACACAAATACGTCTCTGTAACCCTTTATTACAAGACAAATACCTCTCCGTACCCCTTCCTTACGAGACAAATACCTCTCCGTAATCCTTTGTTACAAGACAAATACCTCTCCGTAATCCTTTGTTACAAGACAAATACCTCTCTGTAACCCTTCCTTACGAGACAAATACCTCTCTGTAACCCTTCCTTACAAGACAAATACCTCTCCGTAACCCTTTGTTACAAGACAAATACCTCTCCGTAACCCTTTGTTGCAACACAAATACCTCTCTGTAACCCTTCCTTACAAGACAAATACCTCTCCGTACCCCTTCCTTAGGAGACAAATACCTCTCCGTAATCCTTTGTTACAAGACAAATACCTCTCCGTAACCCTTTGTTACAACACAAATACCTCTCCGTAACCCTTACTTACAAGACAAAAACCTCTCTGTATCCCTTCATTTCACGACAAATACCTCTCTGTAACCCTTTTTTTACAAGACAAATACCTCTCCGTAACCCTTTGTTACAACACAAATACCTCTCTGTAACCCTTCCTTACAAGACAAATACCTCTCTGTAACCCTTCCTTACAAGACAAATACCTCTCTGTAACCCTTCCTTACAAGACAAATACATCTCCGTAACCCTTTGTTACAACACAAATACCTCTCCGTAATCCTTTGTTACAAGACAAATACCTCTCCGTAACCCTTTGTTACAAGACAAATACTTCTACGAAATCCTTCCTTACAAGATAAAATGCCTCTCCGTAACGCTTTGTTACAAGACAACCTTTCCTTACAAGACAAATACCTCTCTGTAACCCTTCCTTACAACACCAATACCTCTCCGTAACCCTTCCTTGCGAGACAAATACCTCTACGTAAACCTTCCTTACAAGATAAAATACCTCTACGTAACCCTTTGTTACAAGACAAATGCCTCCCCGTATCCATTCTTTGCAAATACCTTTCTGTAACTTTGTATGTTATCAAATGCAACTTTGTGCAACGCAGCAGTCCATATGAACAATATTTGAATACAAATACATGCATACCCAACAAGCACATGCGTTTGTATTCCCCTTTGACGTCACTTTCCTCGTTCGCAGAAGTTAAATTGGTAGGTGCGAAAACAAGTGGAAAAAGTATGCCCTTCTACTATTTGGGGCGTAACAGCTCGATAATATAAACGTGGAGACACAGAAGATTAGTATGAGCTAAAGTTGTTTTGGCGTGGCACGAACACTTTAAACGTAATCCCTGGCGGTGTGATAGACCCTTGACTCAGCACGACAGCTGTTTTAACACTTATGGTCAAAGCGAATAATGCCTTGCATTATGACTATTATTATTATGACTGCGGCATATCCACTAAATATAAATAATATTAAATATAAAATAGTAGCACTCTCTAAATAGCGTAAAATATTGATAAATCAAAAATTATTATTATGCATCGATATTTACGGGTTATCACGTATTTCGAAAAAATCGTCGCCCAGAGTTTAATATTATAACGCCTGACTACTGAGAAGATCGATCGCGGTCCGTAACACAACCCTGACTTGATACCCTGCACCAAGCCCCACCTAAGGGTGGTGCTGTCCAATGCATTATCTAAGGGTCTCGCTGTCCAATGCCTTGTTTAAGGGTGGTGCTGTCCAATGCATTATCTAAGGGTCTCGCTGTCCAATGCATTATCTAAGGGTCTCGCTGTCCAATGCATTGTTTAAGGGTCTAGCTCTCCAATGCTTTGTTTAAGGGTAGTGCTGTCTAATGCATTGTTTAAGGGTGGTGCTTAGTGCATTGTTTACTGGTCCTGCTGTTTATTGCATTGCTTCAAGGTCTAGCTGTTCAGTGCATTGTTTACGGATCTTGCTGTTCAGTGCATTGTTTCAAGGTCTAGCTGTTCAGTGCATTGTTTACGGGTCGGGCTGTTCAGTGCATTGTTTACGGGTCGGGCTGTTCAGTGCATTGTTTACGGGTCTTGCTGTTCAGTGCATTATTTACGGGTCGGGCAGTTCAGGGCATTTTTTACGGATCTGGTGGTCCAACGTCTTGTTTACGGGTCTAGCTGTTCAGTGCATTGTGTACGGGTCTAGCTGTACAGCTCATTGTTTACGGTTCTTGCTGTTTAATGCATTGTTTACGGGTATTGCTGTTCAATGCATTGTTTACGGGTCTAGCTGTTCAATGCATTATTTACGGATCTTGCTGTTCAGTGCATTGTTTCAGGGTCTAGCTGTTCAGTGCATTGTTGACAGGTCTTGCTGTTCAGTACATTGTTGACAGGTCTTGCTGTTCAGTGCATTATTTACGGGTCGGGCTGTTTAGTACATTGTTTACGGGTCTTGTTGTTCAGTGCATTGTTTACGGGTCTTGCTGTTCAGTGCATTGTTTACGGGTTTTGCTGTTCAGTGCATTGTTTACGGGTCGGGCTGTTCAGTGTATTGTTTACGGGTTTTGCTGTTCAGTGCATTGTTTACCGATCTGGCTGTTCAGTGTATTGTGTACGGGTCTTGCTGTTAATCTCATTGTTTACAGTTCTTGCTGTTTCATGCATTGTTTACGGGTCTAGCTGTCCAATGCATTGTTCAAGGGTGGTGCTCTCCAATGATTTGTTTAAGGGCCTAGCTGTCCATTGCATTGTTTAAGGGTGGTGCTGTCCAGTGCATTGTCAACGGGTCTAGTCAGTGCATTGTTTACGGGTCTTGCCCAACAACTCATTGTTTAAGGGTCCTGATGTTCAGTGTATTGTTTGCCTTGGTGTGCTGCCCCGTGCATTATTTTCGTTATCGTGCTGCTCCGTGCATTATTTTCCGTGGCGTGATGCACCGTGCATTGTTTAACTGGTGATGCTGCCCCGTGCATTGTTTTGCTTGGCGTGCTGTCCCCTGCATTGTGTTTTTTGGCGTGCTGCCCCGTGCATTGTTTTGCCGGGCGTGCTGCCCCGTGCATTGCTTTGCTTTGGCGTGCTGTCCCGTGCATTGTTTTCCTTGGTGTGCTGCCCCATGCATTGTTTTCCTTGACGTGCTGCCCCGTGCATTGTTAACTGGTTGTGCTGCCCCGTGCATTGTTTTCCTTGACGTGCTGGCCCGTCCACTGTTTTTCTTGGTGTGCTGCCCCGTGCATTGTTAACTGGTGGTGCTGCACCGTGCATTCTATTGCTGGGCGTGCTGCCCCGTGCATTGTTAACTGGTGGTGCTGCCCCGTTCATAGTTTTGCGGGGCGTGCTGCCCCGTGCATTGTTTGCTGGGCGTGCTTCCCCGTGCATTGTTTTCCTTGTCGTGCTGTTTACGGGCTGCGAGATTGTGCCATTCAGGTGACAGTAACTAAAGACGTGACGTCACCACCTGGCTGTAATCCTTGGCGTGGACATTGCCTGGGATGCAGTGCAGTGCGGACTGAGCTGGCATAGGTGTCGGGACAGCCTGCAGCGCTCTCAGTACGCGGCACCCCGGCTGCCATGGCCCCAGCCTGCACGGCCACGGCCTTCCTTCTACGTGGGATGCTTCTCTGCGCGGCCATGTCCTCCGTTATCAAAGGTAAGTATTACCACTAACTCTACCAGATCACTACACCGGCGCGTCATGAAAACCGATGATCAACTTGACGGTATGAGAACATTGAGAATGATCTCTAGGCTATTACAAGCTCGGAGGGATCTCCAGACTAATACAAATTGAGAATTATCTCAAGGCTATAACAAGTTGGTAATAATATTCAGGCTGTTACACATTGGGAATGTTCTCCAGACTATTACAAAATTGAGAATGATATCCAGGCCATTAAATATATGAGAATGATCACAAAGCTATTACAAACTTGGAATGATCTCTAGACTCACAAATTGAGAATGACCACCAGGCTTATTAGGTAAGAAAAGGTGAGATAATTGTTCCCCCAATAGTTAAATGATGATGCAAGTATGTCTGATGTCAAAGAAATAGCTCAAGTTATATGCAGTGAAATTGGTTGAGGCCTTTATTTCACTCAGTGTACATTATAAAAGATACTAACTACTAACTATTTTTTTTTCTGGGTCCCATGGTTAATTCATTGCGGAAATTGGAAACGTTGACTACGAGCCTGTGATTCCTAACGTCGTTAAGCAACCGTTTGATCCTAAAACAGAAATATCCATGTATTGATCGCGATGTATGAAAGCGGTCTATAGTTCCCTGTCCCGCACATGAACATGTGTTTTCGGGACTGCTCGGCCACTGGCGGATCCTTAAGGCAACGTCACCACTGACAGCAAAATGCAGCTTTTATGACAAGCGTTGGTGGCTGGTGGGTCCCTCGCCCACCGTGTCCATTAGACACTGAGGGGAGCCAGTGCAGCCCTATTAGCCAATCAGCGGGGCGGTACTTGCGCCTAATGGTGTCTGCTCGCTGACATTCTGGTCAGCCCATTACCCGCCCGTCACCTCGTCTAATCTGAACATGTCACCCCCCCCTCCCCCCGCGGC
The DNA here is from genome assembly GCA_964019135.1 of Arenicola marina. Taxonomy (NCBI): domain Eukaryota; kingdom Metazoa; phylum Annelida; class Polychaeta; family Arenicolidae; genus Arenicola; species Arenicola marina. The sequence continues at coordinate 7,913,989 of OZ025265.1, forward strand.
CACTCGCCACCTGCCTAACCCCCTCATGGCAACTGCGTCATAACTGCGTCTCTTGCCCTCACTACTACTACTACTACTACTACTACTACTGACTACCCATCACTATCTTGTATCTCCGTCGCGACGTTTCCCTCACTACCCCCATCACTATCGTGTCTCCTCTGTCACTTTCCCATAATTACAACGTCACTACCCCATCACTACCCCGTATCAGCAGGCCAATGCCATAGTGACGTCACTGCAAAGTCTGTACACCGATATACCAATAGGTCAAGGCCATGGTGACGTCACTGCCAAGTATGTGCACCAATATACCAGCAGGCCAAGGCCATAGTGACGTCACTGCCAAGTATGTACACCAATATACCAGTAGGCAAAGGCCATAGTGACGTCACTCCCAAGTCAGTACACCAATATACCAATAGACCAAGGCCATTGTGACGTCACTGCCAAGTATGTACACCAATATACCAGCAGGCCAAGGCCATAGTGACGTCACTGCCAAGTCTGTACACCAAGATACCAGCAGGCCAAGGCCATAGTGACGTCACTGCCAAGTCTGTACACCAATATACCAGCAGGCCAAGGCCATGGGGACGTCACTGCCAAGTTTGTACATCAATATACCAGCAGGCCAAGGCCATGGGGACGTCACTGCCAAGTTTGTGCACCAATATACCAGCAGGCCAAGGCCATGGTGACGTCACTGCCAAGTATGTGCACCAATATACAAATAGGCCAAGGCCATGGTGACGTCGCTGCCAAGTCTGTACACCAATATACCAGTAGGCCAAGGCCATAGTGACGTCACTGCCAAGTCTGTACACCAATATACCAGTAGGCCAAGGCCATAGTGACGTCACTGCCAAGCATGTGCACCAATATACCAGTAGGCCAAGGCCATAGAGACGTCACTGCCAAGCATGTGCACCAATATACCAGTAGGCCAAGGCCTAGTGACGTGTCTGTACACGTAATAACATACACAGAAGCACATTATTATTTTCTGTGGCGTCACCTCGTTGCACTGGAATTTCTATGAATTCTCGTCTGTGTAAGTGCCCAAGGCGGGAGACAGTGCCCTAAACACACAGTCATTCACATGACACTTACAGCAACGACCCGCGACTAGTGTTAAGCAGACCTCACAACGCGCTCTGTGGATAGTGGTACTAATGTACCGTGTCCACCAACACATGATCCCTGTTCAAACAGGGGTTTTACCTGCACCTGGTTGCAGCAGGAAACTAATCCAGGTGTAAAGGCGTTTGTTCAGTCACAAGCGTCGGTGTTTGACTCCTTGTTGTGAAGCACAAAGTTTTCATCTTGCGCAATCAAAAGGATGCCAATATGATACTAAAGCCCCACTCGTTGTCTCATTTCAGTTACTTCGTTTTCCATATCGAGATCGTCAGAGAACGAGGAGGTCATCATCAACCAGGTAATTCAGTCGACCATAGATCCAGACATACGTCATGGCAGCATATTACACGGGCAGCAAAACGTGAATTTCCCAGTCCAGTGTCCAGACAGATACAGACGTGACTCCATCGTATCATAGGGGCGGGCACTGATGTTATTCCAACAACAAAGGGCAGGAACTGATGTTATTTCATCTTATCATAGGGCCGGGAACAGATGTTATTCCATCGTATCATAGGGGCAGGAACAGATGTTATTCCATCGTATCATAGGAGCGGGAACAGATGTTATTCCAACGTATCATAGGGGCGGAAACAGATGTTACTCCATCGTATCATAGGGGCGGGAACAGATGTTATTCCATCGTATCATAGGGGCGGGAACAGATGTTATTCCATCGTATCATAGGGGCGGGAACTGATGTTACTCCATCGTATCATAGGGCCGAGAACTGATGTTATTTCATCTTATCATAGGGGCGGGAACAGATGTTACTCCATCGTATCATAGGGCCGGGAACTGATGTTATTCCATCGTATCATAGGGCGGGGAACAGATGTTATTCCATCGTATCATGAGGGCGGGGACATGTTATTCCAACATCATAGGGGCGGGAACAGATGTTATTCCATCGTATCATAGGGGCGGGAACAGATGTTATTCCAACTTATCATAGGGGCGGGCACAGATGTTATTCCAACTTATCACAGGGGCGGGCACAGACGTTATTCCAACTTATCATAGGGGCGGGCACAGATGTTATTCCAAATTATCATAGGGGCGGGCACAGATGTTATTCCAACTTATCATAGGGGCGGGCACAGATGTTATTCCAACTTATCACAGGGGCGGGCACAGACGTTATTCCAACTTATCACAGGGGCGGGCACAGATGTTATTCCAAATTATCATAGGGGCGGGCACAGATGTTATTCCAAATTATCATAGGGGCGGGCACAGATGTTATTCCAAATTATCATAGGGGCGGGAACCGATGTTATTCCAGCTTCTAGTCTATAGGAGAAATAGACGTTTGTGCGCTGTCCTGCAGCCACATATTTTGTGAACTCTCGACGTGGACGATAAAATTTAAGTCCAGTCTAACGACAGTACGACGACTATTTCACTAGAAGACACCACTGCTTGTGCGATATATGATTACTCAAGACTGTACGAGGTTGACTTTTGCACCGTTCTATAGCCACAGAACTGAGGCTATTATTGTGGTGGTCGTGGCGGCCAGTTGTCAAAATGGCGGTATTGTTTCATGGAAATATGCCATATCTCAGATTTGGGCGTATTTTCTGAGAAAACAGTCGCCATTTAGAAAAATAGCGGATGCTCTCGTCTGGCGCACTGAAAAATGCCTTTTCTGAACCCCGACAAGCCGAAACCAAACCCATGCCGTAGGACGCTGAAATGAAGGTAAGTGCCTTAGTTTCCGAGATATGGCATACTATTTATTAAACTAGTCCGCCATTTTGACAAATGGCCGCCACGTACACACCCACCAACAGATTACTCGCAGACAACCGGAATTCAATGGTCCAGGTCAAGGTTAACAGAAATACTCTCCAAATATTTGGAAATCAAACAAGTCGGACAAACAAAGCAGTATGTCACTTTCTTATCAGTTTTTGAGAGACATGAGAGTACTTTTCACTTGTACCTATCATCAGCTATAATTGTCAATTTCATAATCACGAATAACGAAAAAGGACTCAAGCGTGGGCGGGGCTTAGTGTCAGGATGGATCGGTCTCTTACGGGAGGGGACTCAAGCGTGGGCGGGGCTTAGTGTCAGGATGGATCGGTCTATTACGGGAGGGGACTCAAGCGTGGGCGGGGTTTAGTGTCAGGATGGATCGGTCTATTACGGGAGGGGACTCAAGCGTGGGCGGGGCTTAGTGTCAGGATGGATCGGTCTATTACGGGAGGGGACTCAAGCGTGGGCGGTGCTTAGTGTCAGGATGGATCGGTCTATTACGGGAGGGGACTCAAGCGTGGGCGGTGCTTAGTGTCAGGATGGATCGGTCTATTACGGGAGGGGACTCAAGCGTGGGCGGTGCTTAGTGTCAGGATGGATCGGTCTATTACGGTAGGGGACTCAAGCGTGGGCGGTGCTTAGTGTCAGGATGGATCGGTCTATTACGGGAGGGGACTCAAGCGTGGGCGATGCTTAGTGTCAGGATGGATCGGTCTATTACGGTAGGGGACTCAAGCGTGGGCGGTGCTTAGTGTCAGGATGGATCAGTCTATTACGGGAGGGGACTCAAGCGTGGGCGGTGCTTAGTGTCAGGATGGATCAGTCTATTACGGGAGGGGACTCAAGCGTGGGCGGTGCTTAGTGTCAGGATGGATCGGTCTATTACGGGAGGGGACTCAAGCGTGGGCGGTGCTTAGTGTCAGGATGGATCAGTCTATTACGGGAGGGGACTCAAGCGTGGGCGGTGCTTAGTGTCAGGATGGATCAGTCTATTACGGGAGGGGACTCAAGCGTGGGCGGTGCTTAGTGTCAGGATGGATCAGTCTATTACGGGAGGGGACTCAAGCGTGGGCGGTGCTTAGTGTCAGGATGGATCAGTCTATTACGGGAGGGGACTCAAGCGTGGGCGGTGCTTAGTGTCAGGATGGATCAGTCTATTACGGGAGGGGACTCAAGCGTGGGCGGTGCTTAGTGTCAGGATGGATCAGTCTATTACGGGAGGGGACTCAAGCGTGGGCGGTGCTTAGTGTCAGGATGGATCGGTCTATTACGGGAGGGGACTCAAGCGTGGGCGGTGCTCAGTGTCAGGATGGATCGGTCTATTACGGTAGGGGACTCAAGCGTGGGCGGTGCTTAGTGTCAGGATGGATCGGTCTATTACGGGAGGGGACTCAAGCGTGGGCGGTGCTTAGTGTCAGGATGGATCGGTCTATTACGGGAGGGGACTCAAGCGTGGGCGGTGCTTAGTGTCAGGATGGATCGGTCTATTACGGGAGGGGAATCAAGCGTGGGCGGTGCTTAGTGTCAGGATGGATCGGTCTATTACGGTAGGGGACTCAAGCGTGGGCGGTGCTTAGTGTCAGGATGGATCAGTCTATTACGGGAGGGGACTCAAGCGTGGGCGGGGCTTAGTGTCAGGATGGATCGGTCTATTACGGGAGGGGACTCAAGCGTGGGCGGTGCTCAGTGTCAGGATGGATCAGTCTATTACGGGAGGGGACTCAAGCGTGGGCGGTGCTTAGTGTCAGGATGGATCGGTCTATTACGGGAGGGGAATCAAGCGTGGGCGGTGCTTAGTGTCAGGATGGATCGGTCTATTACGGGAGGGGACTCAAGCGTGGGCGGTGCTTAGTGTCAGGATGGATCGGTCTATTACGGGAGGGGAATCAAGCGTGGGCGGTGCTTAGTGTCAGGATGGATCGGTCTATTACGGTAGGGGACTCAAGCGTGGGCGGTGCTTAGTGTCAGGATGGATCAGTCTATTACGGGAGGGGACTCAAGCGTGGGCGGTGCTTAGTGTCAGGATGGATCGGTCTATTACGGGAGGGGAATCAAGCGTGGGCGGTGCTTAGTGTCAGGATGGATCGGTCTATTACGGTAGGGGACTCAAGCGTGGGCGGTGCTTAGTGTCAGGATGGATCAGTCTATTACGGTAGGGGACTCAAGCGTGGGCGGTGCTTAGTGTCAGGATGGATCAGTCTATTACGGGAGGGGACTCAAGCGTGGGCGGTGCTTAGTGTCAGGATGGATCGGTCTATTACGGGAGGGGACTCAAGCGTGGGCGGTGCTTAGTGTCAGGATGGATCAGTCTATTACGGGAGGGGACTCAAGCGTGGGCGGTGCTTAGTGTCAGGATGGATCAGTCTATTACGGGAGGGGACTCAAGCGTGGGCGGTGCTTAGTGTCAGGATGGATCAGTCTATTACGGGAGGGGACTCAAGCGTGGGCGGTGCTTAGTGTCAGGATGGATCGGTCTATTACGGGAGGGGACTCAAGCGTGGGCGGTGCTTAGTGTCAGGATGGATCGGTCTATTACGGGAGGGGACTCAAGCGTGGGCGGTGCTTAGTGTCAGGATGGATCGGTCTATTACGGGAGGGGACACAAGCGTGGGCGGTGCTTAGTGTCAGGATGGATCGGTCTATTACGGGAGGACATTCGATCGAGAAGCTCAATTATATTGTTCACGACTGACATTTACTGCGATTGTCGATTTCGTAACCGTCAACATGAAAGAACAATTATTCATCTGGAAACAGTTTGGCCGCGTTGAGTCAATGTCAGTTTCTCAGCTCGCTAGTAGGCCTAGCATAATGCAACAAGCATGACGTCTTAACCGTAATTAATAGAGAATGATGCGTGTTATATCTCCTCAGAGTCTCCTCCAATTTGTCCAACTGCTGTGCATCGAAGAAAGCAAGGAGTCATGTGTTCTGACGAAGGACAAGGACTGGGCTACGCTGCTTACCTTGAAGGAATCGTTTGTAAACACCGCGGTGACCGACAGGATTGTAGAACTGTCCGTCACGCCACCGCCCGCTGAGCCCGGCCGCCCGGGATGGGGGTCTGGCCACGCGGGGTGGGGGTCTGACGGCCCGGGATGGGGGTCTGGCCGCGCGGGGTGGGGTTCTGGCCGGCCACACGAGCGGCGACCGCCGCCCCTTGGGACGAGTGGTCGCAGGGACGACGAGGATGTTGCGCTTAACAGAGGAACACCTGAGGAAGGCATTCAGCGAGAGTACGCCCGCCTCTTCGGCCTCACCGCCCACCCCGACTCCAACTGGAGGCCACGACACACCACTCAGGTACGTCGCCAAATGCATTGAGCACCCGAGACGAGTCACGTGTTACCCTCACCCTAGTCACGTGTTCCCCCACCCTGGTCACGTGTATCTCTCACCCCGGTCACGTGTATCTCTCACCCCGGTCACGTGTATCTTTCATCCCATTCACGTGTATCTCTCACCCCATTCACGTGTTCCCTTCACCTCAGTCACGTGTATCTCTCACCCCAGTCACGTATAATGCTCACCACGGTCACGTGTGTCTCTGACCCCACTCCCGTGTATATCTCACCCCATTCACGTGCTCCCTTCACCCCAGTCACGTGTATCTCTCATCCCGGTCACGTGTAATGCTCACCACGGTCACGTGTCTCTCAACCCGGTCACGTGTATCGCTTACCCTGGTCACGTGTCTCTCACCCCGGTCACGTGTCTCTCACCCCGGCTACGTGTATCTCTAATCCTTGTCACGTGCTCCCCTCACCCCTGTCACGTGCGTGTCCAATGGTTTGTGTATTGATGCGAGAGCCCCCCCCCGTTCTCTTTCTACGTGATCGTTCATATATGAATGACCATTTACTATTGAAACAGGATTTATCATCGGATCTGGCGGTGACCCCGGAAGGCTCCGCCCTGAAGGGCCGCCGCCCATCGCCAGCGGAAGGTGAAGCCAGCAAGCCGCGACACTCCAAGCGCACAAACCTCCTGCAACACCTTCCAGAACTCTACCACGATATGTGCGACAGCTTCTCTGGCTTCGAACTTTTAAAAGTCAGTTGGCATTTTACCAAAATAGAGATCCCGTTGACCTGTGCGTTGTTTATTACATACCTAGCGCCGCACAATTGAAGGCACATGCCAGTGAATTTAGCGCGGCAGGTTTATGGGTTCTACCCCGGATTCTGTCCCTCCGAACACTGCGGCGCTCAACAATGCGCATTGTAGATAATCTATGAACTGTTCGTCTTTTACTTTTCGACAGGAAGCCGTCAATGATCAGCTTGATACGGTGGAGGTTCTACCCAACACTTGGGTCTGGGTAACACGCTGTGTGGAGCCAGGGAGCCGTTGCCAGGCAACAGGTCAGTGTAGGTAGACGTTGGTCTGGGTGACTCGCCTTGTGGGGCCAGGGAGTCGTTGCCAGGCAACAGGTCAGTGTAGGTAGACGTTGGTCTGGGTGACTCGCCTTGTGCAGCCAGGGAGTCGTTGCCAGGCAACAGGTCAGTGTAGGTACACGTGGGTCTGGGTGACTCACCTTGTGGGGCCAGGGAGTCGTTGCCAGGCAACAGGTCAGTGTAGGTACACGTGGGTCTGAGTGACCCGCCTTGTGGGGCCAGGAAGTCGTTGCCAGGCAACAGGTCAGTGTAGGTACACGTGGGTCCGAGTGACCCGCCTTGTTGGGCCAGGGAGTCGTTGCCAGGCAACAGGTCAGTGTAGGTACACGTGGGTCTGGGTGACCCGCCTTGTGGGGCCAGGGAGTCGTTGCCAGGCAACAGGTCAGTGTAGGTACACGTGGGTCTGAGTGACCCGTCTTGTGGGGCCAGGGAGTCGTTGCCAGGCAACAGGTCAGTGTAGGTACACGTGGGTCTGAGTGACCCGCCTTGTGGGGCCAGGGAGTCGTTGCCAGGCAACAGGTCAGTGTAGGCACATGTGGGTCTGGGTGACCTGTTGTGTGGAGCCAGGGCTTCGTTGCCATGAATACACACTGTCACTGACAGGATGAGGTACAAAACTTACCCGAATGAGGAGTACATCTCAGTTGGTAACGTATGGTGCTATAATATCGTCACTCCAAATGTTTTTGCCTCTAAAAAGGTCTAAATTAGAACAAATGAGTGAAACCATTTTAACGGATCCTTTTAAAAGATTAAGTCCGCTATCTGTTGGCGAAAAGAAAAATAAATTGTTTTTGTTGCGTCATTCATTATGAGAGATTTTTTGGGAGTGGTATCAAGATGACGATATTCGGAACCCGGGTTCTTAATTATCGTCAAAACTGGTGTCTAAATTTGGTCAGGGGAACCGATTATCGTCATACCCGAAAGGGAAGGATCCAACAACCATGTGGATTAAACTAAGAACGTTGATTGTTAAACTGAAAATTTTAACTTAAACGGAAACTGCAAGTATTTAGACCTAATATGTGTCACATATAATTATTACGCCATCAGATCTCACGAGTGATACCTTATGACGGTTTAAATTTACGGTAACAAAATGCAACTTAATGTATCGGTCAATACAAATTATGCATGCTAGACAACTTGTATTTCTGTAACATATGGCCAAAACGCTGTATGTAAGAACACGGACTGTTTCTGCACCACGAGGAACGTGTGCATGAAAAAGCATATAAAACTACGATGCCTGACTACACCTTCCCGGTCTTTTAATTACACCGCTGTCACCTTTCCGGTACCTCCGCTTCCAGCACCCCATCTTTTAATTACACCGCTGTCACGTTTCCGGTACCTCCGCTTCCAGCACTCCGTCTTTTAATTACACCGCTGTCACCTTTCCGGTACCTCCGCTTTCAGCACCCCGTCTTTTAATTACACCGCTGTCACCTTTCCGGTACCTCCCCGTCCAGCACCCCGTCTTTTAATTACACCGCTGTCACCTTTCTGGTACCTCCCCTTCCAGCACCCCATCATTTAATTACACCGCTGTCACCTTTCTGGTACCTCCCCTTCCAGCACTCCATCTTTTAATTACACCGCTGTCACGTTTCCGGTACCTCCGCTTTCAGCACCCCGTCTTTTAATTACACCGCTGTCACCTTTCCGGTACCTCCGCTTCCAGCACCCCATCTTTTAATTACACCGCTGTCACGTTTCCGGTACCTCCGCTTCCAGCACTCCGTCTTTTAATTACACCGCTGTCACCTTTCCGGTACCTCCGCTTTCAGCACCCCGTCTTTTAATTACACCGCTGTCACCTTTCCGGTACCTCTCCGTCCAGCACCCCATCTTTTAATTACACCGCTGTCACCTTTCTGGTACCTCCCCTTCCAGCACCCCATCTTTTAATTACACCGCTGTCACCTTTCTGGTACCTCCCCTTCCAGCACCCCATCATTTAATTACACCGCTGTCACCTTTCTGGTACCTCCCCTTCCAGCACCCTGTCTTTTAATTACACCGCTGTCACCTTTCTGGTACCTCCCCTTCCAGCACCCCATCTTTTAATTACACCGCTGTCACCTTTCTGGTACCTCCCCTTCCAGCACCCCATCTTTTAATTACACCGCTGTCACCTTTCCGGTACCTCCGCTTCCAGCACCCCATCTTTTAATTACACCGCTGTCACCTTTCTGGTACCTCCCCTTCCAGCACCCCGTCTTTTAATTACACCGCTGTCACCTTTCCGGTACCTCCCCTTCCAGCACCCCGTCTTTTAATTACACCGCTGTCACCTTTCCGGTACCTCCCCTTCCAGCACCCCGTCTTTTAATTACACCGCTGTCACCTTTCCGGTACCTCCGCTTCCAGCACCCCATCTTTTAATTACACCGCTGTCACCTTTCTGGTACCTCCCCTTCCAGCACCCCGTCTTTTAATTACACCGCTGTCACCTTTCCGGTACCTCCCCTTAAAGCACCCCGTCTTTTAATTACACCGCTGTCACCTTTCTGGTACCTCCCCTTCCAGCACCCCATCTTTTAATTACACCGCTGTCACCTTTCCGGTATCACCGCTTCCAGCACCCCATCTTTTAATTACACCGCTGTCACCTTTCCGGTACCTCCCCTTCCTGCATCCCATCTTCCAACTACACCGCTGTCACCTTCAACGTGATTTGCTTGGCACCATGGCTCGTAAGGTTTAGTTAATAGAGATCTTCTCTCAAACTCGGTCAGATAATACCATCCTTGGTAGGGGAGGATACAAGGAGTGGGAGGGGGGGGGGTAACCTCCCGTCAGGCAAGCAGATTTCCAGTTTAGGGTTTTTACCCCCCCCCCCCCATGCCCCCGCCCACTCCCCTAAAGCAAGCAGATATCAAATTATGAAAGCTTATCTGAAGCTTATCTAAAGCAGTTTGACACCAGTGACGAAATTAGGGGCACTTGAAGCAGAAGGTGACTTAATTTTGTCAGAAGGGCCTTGTTACGTGCCCCAAGAGATGTAAATTAAGAGATTAAACTTTGTACGAAAACATACGTTACAACTGTGATGTGCTTGTCAGAGAAGGAGGCCGCTGTTATTTTTCGGTGACGAATTTAGGGCACCATACGTTAGTTTTTGATGGTTGTTGGACATACATGGTTTAGTTATGAGGACTAACCAAACCCGATAAAGCATCCTTATAGAGGTCTGGAAGGGGTAAATGGCGACACGCGCGACACAAGCATATTCGAACAATAGACATTCGACATTGACTCCATATTGACTCCGACAATGAGAATGTGAAAAGCGACATCGACACCGATTTTTTTTTTAAACGAAAAATCGTCATTCGACACTGAGAATTTTTAGAAATCGACCCTGGACCCTGGACCCCTTCCAGACCCCTCCTTATGCGATACAATGGACAAGACTTGAACATCGGGATAACTTCATTATGAAAATTGGCGCTTAAAACACAGTGGAATAAAGAACAGTGGAAGAGCAGAGCTCTTTATGTCACTACATTACATGGCCTCTTTGTTAAAGGCCTAATTGTACCTTACTATCAACGTCGCTGCCAGTACATGCATTCCGGCCAGGCATTTAGACGTTTGTCACTGGCACATTGGTAATTCCTGAAGTTTAACTAGCATTGCAGAATAACCTGTTGTTTTGACACCCATATCTGGACAGTCCTGTGTTTGTGGCGGTGCATTGGCCTCCAGCCTGGTTGTCTAGGCCGCCGTGACTAGCCTCGGTGTTGTCGGTTTCAGCCGCTGGGTCACTCTGTAAGCAGAAGAAGGCGTGGGTCCAGGCCTTCGCGCGTCTCCTGTCAGACGACCCTTGGCGGTGGCACTGGATATCAGTGGACAGCTCCTGTAACTGTGGAATCCGGCTAACATATTACTAACGAATGTTGTAACGTTAGTATCTTTAAGACAATTAATGTTTCTATCTGCAAAATACTACGTGAGTATGGCTCATTCAAGATCTTATCATCTACAACTGAAGAATCTCGAAAGCGTATTACACTGTGATACTCGCCTTAGATACGACAATAAACAACAAGCCTTGTCTGTCGCAGAATCGGTTCTTGTCTGACCTTCAGCTTGACTGACGTGGGATCAGTCCTCAAGCCAGGGGAAGGTTGCAAACATCCCTTTTTGCTGAACAATATTTCCAGTATTATGACCTTCCAAACCTTACAACCGGTTACAGTGAATAGAACTAGAACACCGACATCCCCCCTTCTATCCGTCTTGATGATTGTGCGCACAACGCGTCCACATTGTTGCCTATCTACTCCATCTACCGCACCAGTCTCAGTCATCTACTCCATCTACCGCACCAGTCTCAGTCATCTACTCCGTCTACCGCACCAGTCTCAGTCATCTACTCCATCTACCGCACCAGTCTCAGTCATCTACTCCATCTACCGCACCAGTCTCAGTCATCTACTCCATCTACCGCACCAGTCTCAGTCATCTACTCCATCTACCGCACCAGTCTCAGTCATCTACTCCATCTACCGCACCAGTCTCAGTCATCTACTCCATCTACCGCACCAGTCTCAGTCATCTACTCCATCTACCGCACCAGTCTCAGTCATCTACTCCATCTACCGCACCAGTCTCAGTCATCTACTCCATCTACCGCACCAGTCTCAGTCATCTACTCCGTCTACCGCACCAGTCTCAGTCATCTACTCCGTCTACCGCACCAGTCTCACTCATCTACTCCATCCACCGCACCAGTCTCAGTCATCTACTCCATCTACCGCACCAGTCTCAGTCATCTACTCCATCTACCGCACCAGTCTCAGTCATCTACTCCATCTACCGCACCAGTTTCAGTCATCTACTCCATCTACCGCACCAGTCTCAGTCGTCTACTCCATCTACCGCACCAGTCTCAGTCATCTACTCCATCTACCGCACCAGTCTCAGTCATCTACTCCATCTACCGCACCAGTCTCAGTCATCTACTCCATCTACCGCACCAGTCTCAGTCATCTACTCAATCTACCGAACCAGTCTCAGTCATCTACTCCATCTACCGCACCAGTCTCAGTCATCTACTCCGTCTACCGCACCAGTCTCAGTCATCTACTCCATCTACCGCACCAGTCTCAGTCATCTACTCCATCTACCGCACCAGTCTCAGTCATCTACTCCATCTACCGCACCAGTCTCAGTCATCTACTCCATCTACCGCACCAGTCTCAGTCATCTACTCCGTCTACCGCACCAGTCTCAGTCATCTACTCCATCTACCGCACCAGTCTCAGTCATCTACTCCATCTACCGCACCAGTCTCAGTCATCTACTCCATCTACCGCACCAGTCTCAGTCATCTACTCCATCTACCGCACCAGTCTCAGTCATCTACTCCGTCTACCGCACCAGTCTCAGTCATCTACTCCATCTACCGCACCAGTCTCAGTCATCTACTCCATCTACCGCACCAGTCTGTCATCTACTCCATCTACCGCACCAGTCTCAGTCATCTACTCCATCTACCGCACCAGTCTCAGTCATCTACTCCATCTACCGCACCTGTCTCAGTCATCTACTCCATCTACCGTACCAGTCTCAGTCATCTACTCCATCTACCGTACCAATCTCAGTCATCTACTCCATCTACCGTACCAATCTCAGTGATCTACTTCATTTACTGCACCAGTCTCAGTCATCTACTCCATTTACTGCACCAGTCTCAGTCATCTACTCCATCTACCGCACCAGTCTCAGTCATCTACTCCATCTACCGCACCAGTCTCAGTCATCTACTCCATATACTGCAGCACTCTGTCATCTACTCCATCTACCGCACCAGTCTCAGTCATCTACTCCATCTACCATACCAGTCTGTCATCTACTCAATCTACCGTACCAGTCTGTCATCTACTCCATCTACCGCACCAGTCTCAGTGATCTACTCCATCTACCGTACCAGTCTGTCATCTACTCAATCTACCGTGCCAGTCTGTCATCTACTCCATCTACCGTACCAGTCTGTCATCTACTCCATCTACCGCACCAGTCTGTCATCTACTCCATCTACCGTACCAGTCTGTCATCATACGAGTGGCGGGCTGTGGTATGTGTGGTGAGTGGCGGGCTGTGGTATGTGTGGTGAGTGACGGGCTGTGGTGTGTGTGGTGAGTGGCGGGCTGTGGTATGTGTGGTGAGTGGCGGGCTGTGGTATGTGTGGTGAGTGACGGGCTGTGGTGTGTGTGGTGAGTGACGGGCTGTGGTATGTGTGGTGAGTGACGGGCTGTGGTATGTGTGGTGAGTGACGGGCTGTGGTATGTGTGGTGAGTGGCGGGCTGTGGTATGTGTGGTGAGTGACGGGCTGTGGTATGTGTGGTGAGTGGCGGGCTGTGGTATGTGTGGTGAGTGACGGGCTGTGGTATGTGTGGTGAGTGACGGGCTGTGGTATGTGTGGTGAGTGGCGGGCTGTGGTATGTGTGGTGAGTGGCGGGCTGTGGTATGTGTGGTGAGTGACTGGCTGTGGTATGTGTGGTGAGTGACGGGCTGTGGTATGTGTGGTGAGTGACGGGCTGTGGTATGTGTGGTGAGTGGCGGGCTGTGGTATGTGTGGTGAGTGACGGGCTGTGGTATGTGTGGTGAGTGACGGGCTGTGGTATGTGTGGTGAGTGACGGGCTGTGGTATGTGTGGTGAGTGGCGGGCTGTGGTATGTGTGGTGAGTGGCGGGCTGTGGTATGTGTGGTGAGTGACTGGCTGTGGTATGTGTGGTGAGTGGCGGGCTGTGGTATGTGTGGTGAGTGGTGGGCTGTGGTATGTGTGGTGAGTGACGGGCTGTGGTATGTGTGGTGAGTAACTGGCTGTGATATGTGTGTTGAGTGACGGGCTGTGGTATGTGTGGTGAGTGGCGGGCTGTGGTATGTGTGGTGAGTGACGGGCTGTGGTATGTGTGGTGAGTGACGGGCTGTGGTATGTGTGGTGAGTGGCGGGCTGTGGTATGTGTGGTGAGTGGCGGGCTGTGGTATGTGTGGTGAGTGACGGGCTGTGGTATGTGTGGTGAGTGGCGGGCTGTGGTATGTGTGGTGAGTGACGGGCTGTGGTATGTGTGGTGAGTGACGGGCTGTGGTATGTGTGCTGAGTGACTGGTTGTGGTATGTGTGGTGAGTGGCGGGCTGTGGCATGTGTGGTGAGTGACTGGCTGTGGTATGTGTGGTGAGTGACGGGCTGTGGTATGTGTGCTGCGTGGCGGGCTGTGGTATGTGTGGTGAGTGACGGGCTGTGGTATGTGTGGTGAGTGGCGGGCTGTGGTATGTGTGGTGAGTGACGGGATGTGGTATGTGTGGTGAGTGGCCGGCTGTGGTATGTGTGGTGAGTGGCGGGCTGTGGTATGTGTGGTGAGTGACGGGCTGTGGTATGTGTGGTGAGTGACGGGCTGTGGTATGTGTGGTGAGTGACGGGCTGTGGTATGTGTGGTGAGTGACGGGCTGTGGTATGTGTGGTGAGTGGCGGGCTGTGGTATGTGTGGTGAGTGACGGGCTGTGGTATGTGTGGTGAGTGGCGGGCTGTGGTATGTGTGGTGAGTGACGGGCTGTGGTATGTGTGGTGAGTGACGGGCTGTGGTATGTGTTGTGAGTGGCGGGCTGTGGTATGTGTGGTGAGTGACGGGCTGTGGTATGTGTGGTGAGTGACGGGCTGTGGTATGTGTGCTGAGTGACGGGCTGTGGTATGTGTGGTGAGTGGCGGGCTGTGGTATGTGTGGTGAGTGACGGGCTGTGGTATGTGTGGTGAGTGACGGGCTGTGGTATGTGTGGTGAGTGACGGGCTGTGGTATGTGTGCTGAGTGACTGGTTGTGGTATGTGTGGTGAGTGACGGGCTGTGGTATGTGTGGTGAGTGACGGGCTGTGGTATGTGTGCTGAGTGACTGGTTGTGGTATGTGTGGTGAGTGGCGGGCTGTGGCATGTGTGGTGAGTGACTGGCTGTGGTATGTGTGGTGAGTGACGGGCTGTGGTATGTGTGCTGCGTGGCGGGCTGTGGTATGTGTGGTGAGTGACGGGATGTGATATGTGTGGTGAGTGGCGGGCTGTGGTATGTGTGGTGAGTGGCGGGCTGTGGTATGTGTGGTGAGTGACGGGATGTGGTATGTGTGGTGAGTGGCCGGCTGTGGTATGTGTGGTGAGTGGCGGGCTGTGGTATGTGTGGTGAGTGACGGGCTGTGGTATGTGTGGTGAGTGACGGGCTGTGGTATGTGTGGTGAGTGACGGGCTGTGGTATGTGTGGTGAGTGACGGGCTGTGGTATGTGTGGTGAGTGGCGGGCTGTGGTATGTGTGGTGAGTGACGGGCTGTGGTATGTGTGGTGAGTGGCGGGCTGTGGTATGTGTGGTGAGTGACGGGCTGTGGTATGTGTGGTGAGTGACGGGCTGTGGTATGTGTGGTGAGTGACGGGCTGTGGTATGTGTGCTGAGTGACGGGCTGTGGTATGTGTGGTGAGTGGCGGGCTGTGGTATGTGTGGTGAGTGGCGGGCTGTGGTATGTGTGGTGAGTGACGGGCTGTGGTATGTGTGGTGAGTGACGGGCTGTGGTATGTGTGGTGAGTGACGGGCTGTGGTATGTGTGCTGAGTGACGGGCTGTGGCATGTGTGGTGAGTGGCGGGCTGTGGTATGTGTGGTGAGTGGCGGGCTGTGGTGTGTGTGGTGACTGACGGGCTGTGGTATGTGTGGTGAGTGGCGGGCTGTGGTATGTGTGGTGAGTGACGGGCTGTGGTATGTGTTGTGAGTGGCGGGCTGTGATATGTGTGGTGAGTGACTGGCTGTGATATGTGTGGTGAGTGACGGGCTGTGGTATGTGTGGTGAGTGACGGGCTGTGGTATGTGTGGTGAGTGGCCGGCTGTGATATGTGTGGTGAGTGACGGGCTGTGGTATGTGTGGTGAGTGGCCGGCTGTGATATGTGTGGTGAGTGACGGGCTGTGGTATGTGTGGTGAGTGACGGGCTGTGGTATGTGTGGTGAGTGACGGGCTGTGGTATGTGTGGTGAGTGACGGGCTGTGGTGTGTGTGGTGAGTGACGGGCTGTGGTATGTGTGGTGAGTGACGGGCTGTGGTATGTGTGGTGAGTGACGGGTTGTGGTATGTGTGGTGAGTGGCGGGCTGTGGTATGTGTGGTTAGTGGCGGGCTGTGGTGTGTGTGGTGAGTGACGGGCTGTGGTATGTGTGGTGAGTGACGGGTTGTGGTATGTGTGGTGAGTGGCGGGCTGTGGTATGTGTGGTTAGTGGCGGGCTGTGGTATGCGTGGTGAGTGGCGGGCTGTGGTATGTGTGGTGAGTGACGGGCTGTGGCATGTGTGGTGAGTGGCGGGCTGTGGTATGTGTGGTGAGTGACGGGATGTGGTATGTGTGGTGAGTGGCCGGCTGTGGTATGTGTGGTGAGTGGCGGGCTGTGGTATGTGTGGTGAGTGACGGGCTGTGGTATGTGTGGTGAGTGACGGGCTGTGGTATGTGTGGTGAGTGACGGGCTGTGGTATGTGTGGTGAGTGACGGGCTGTGGTATGTGTGGTGAGTGGCGGGCTGTGGTATGTGTGGTGAGTGACGGGCTGTGGTATGTGTGGTGAGTGGCGGGCTGTGGTATGTGTGGTGAGTGACGGGCTGTGGTATGTGTGGTGAGTGACGGGCTGTGGTATGTGTTGTGAGTGGCGGGCTGTGGTATGTGTGGTGAGTGACGGGCTGTGGTATGTGTGGTGAGTGACGGGCTGTGGTATGTGTGCTGAGTGACGGGCTGTGGTATGTGTGGTGAGTGGCGGGCTGTGGTATGTGTGGTGAGTGACGGGCTGTGGTATGTGTGGTGAGTGACGGGCTGTGGTATGTGTGGTGAGTGACGGGCTGTGGTATGTGTGCTGAGTGACTGGTTGTGGTATGTGTGGTGAGTGACGGGCTGTGGTATGTGTGGTGAGTGACGGGCTGTGGTATGTGTGCTGAGTGACTGGTTGTGGTATGTGTGGTGAGTGGCGGGCTGTGGCATGTGTGGTGAGTGACTGGCTGTGGTATGTGTGGTGAGTGACGGGCTGTGGTATGTGTGCTGCGTGGCGGGCTGTGGTATGTGTGGTGAGTGACGGGATGTGATATGTGTGGTGAGTGGCGGGCTGTGGTATGTGTGGTGAGTGGCGGGCTGTGGTATGTGTGGTGAGTGACGGGATGTGGTATGTGTGGTGAGTGGCCGGCTGTGGTATGTGTGGTGAGTGGCGGGCTGTGGTATGTGTGGTGAGTGACGGGCTGTGGTATGTGTGGTGAGTGACGGGCTGTGGTATGTGTGGTGAGTGACGGGCTGTGGTATGTGTGGTGAGTGACGGGCTGTGGTATGTGTGGTGAGTGGCGGGCTGTGGTATGTGTGGTGAGTGACGGGCTGTGGTATGTGTGGTGAGTGGCGGGCTGTGGTATGTGTGGTGAGTGACGGGCTGTGGTATGTGTGGTGAGTGACGGGCTGTGGTATGTGTGGTGAGTGACGGGCTGTGGTATGTGTGCTGAGTGACGGGCTGTGGTATGTGTGGTGAGTGGCGGGCTGTGGTATGTGTGGTGAGTGGCGGGCTGTGGTATGTGTGGTGAGTGACGGGCTGTGGTATGTGTGGTGAGTGACGGGCTGTGGTATGTGTGGTGAGTGACGGGCTGTGGTATGTGTGCTGAGTGACGGGCTGTGGCATGTGTGGTGAGTGGCGGGCTGTGGTATGTGTGGTGAGTGGCGGGCTGTGGTGTGTGTGGTGACTGACGGGCTGTGGTATGTGTGGTGAGTGGCGGGCTGTGGTATGTGTGGTGAGTGACGGGCTGTGGTATGTGTTGTGAGTGGCGGGCTGTGATATGTGTGGTGAGTGACTGGCTGTGATATGTGTGGTGAGTGACGGGCTGTGGTATGTGTGGTGAGTGACGGGCTGTGGTATGTGTGGTGAGTGGCCGGCTGTGATATGTGTGGTGAGTGACGGGCTGTGGTATGTGTGGTGAGTGGCCGGCTGTGATATGTGTGGTGAGTGACGGGCTGTGGTATGTGTGGTGAGTGACGGGCTGTGGTATGTGTGGTGAGTGACGGGCTGTGGTATGTGTGGTGAGTGACGGGCTGTGGTGTGTGTGGTGAGTGACGGGCTGTGGTATGTGTGGTGAGTGACGGGCTGTGGTATGTGTGGTGAGTGACGGGTTGTGGTATGTGTGGTGAGTGGCGGGCTGTGGTATGTGTGGTTAGTGGCGGGCTGTGGTATGCGTGGTGAGTGGCGGGCTGTGGTATGTGTGGTGAGTGGCGGGCTGTGGTATGTGTGGTGAGTGACGGGCTGTGGTATGTGTGGTGAGTGACGGGCTGTGGTATGTGTGGTGAGTGACGGGCTGTGGTATGTGTGGGGAGTGACGGGCTGTGGTATGTGTGGTGAGTGGCGGGCTGTGGTATGTGTGGTGAGTGACGGTCTGTGGTATGTGTGGTGAGTGGCGGACTGTGGTATATGTGGTGAGTGACGGGCTGTGGTATGTGTGGTGAGTGACGGGCTGTGGTATGTGTGGTGAGTGGCGGGCTGTGGTATGTGTGGTGAGTGACTGGGTGTGGTATGTGTGGTGAGTGACGGGCTGTGGTATGTGTGGTGAGTGGCGGACTGTGGTATATGTGGTGAGTGACTGGCTGCGGTATGTGTGGTGAGTGACGGGCTGTGGTATGTGTTGTGAGTGGCGGGCTGTGGTATGTGTGGTGAGTGGCGGGCTGTGGAATGCGTGGTGAGTAGTGGGCTGTGGTATGTGTGGTGAGTGGCGGGCTGTGGTATGTGTGGTGAGTGACGGGCTGTGGTATGTGTGGTGAGTGGCGGGCTGTGGTATGTGTGGTGAGTGGCGGGCTGTGGTGTGTGTGGTGAGTGACGGGCTGTGGTATGTGTTGTGAGTGGCGGGCTGTGGTATGTGTGGTGAGTGACGGTCTGTGGTATGTGTGCTGCGTGGCGGGCTGTGGTATGTGTGGTGAGTGACGGGCTGTGGTATGTGTGGTGAGTGGCGGGCTGTGGTATGTGTGGTGAGTGGCGGGCTGTGGTATGTGTGGTGAGTGACGGGATGTGGTATGTGTGGTGAGTGGCCGGCTGTGGTATGTGTGGTGAGTGGCGGGCTGTGGTATGTGTGGTGAGTGACGGGCTGTGGTATGTGTGGTGAGTGACGGGCTGTGGTATGTGTGGTGAGTGACTGGTTGTGGTATGTGTGGTGAGTGACATGCTGAGGTATGTGTGGTGAGTGACGGGCTGTGGTATGTGTGGTGAGTGGCCGGCTGTGGTATGTGTGGTGAGTGGCGGGCTGTGGTATGTGTGGTGAGTGACGGGCTGTGGTATGTGTGGTGAGTGACGGGCTGTGGTATGTGTGGTGAGTGACTGGTTGTGGTATGTGGGGTGAGTGACATGCTGTGGTATGTGTGGTGAGTGACGGGCTGTGGTATGTGTGGTGAGTGACGGGCTGTGGTATGTGTGGTGAGTGACGGGCTGTGGTATGTTTGGTGAGTGGCGGGCTGTGGTATGTGTGGTGAGTGACGGGCTGTGGTATGTGTGGTGAGTGACGGGCTGTGGTATGTGTGGTGAGTGACGGGCTGTGGTATGTGTGGGGAGTGACGGGCTGTGGTATGTGTGGTGAGTGGCGGACTGTGGTATATGTGGTGAGTGACGGGCTGTGGTATGTGTGGTGAGTGACGGGCTGTGGTATGTGTGGTGAGTGGCGGGCTGTGGTATGTGTGGTGAGTGACTGGCTGTGGTATGTGTGGTGAGTGACGGGCTGTGGTATGTGTGGTGAGTGGCGGACTGTGGTATATGTGGTGAGTGACTGGCTGTGGTATGTGTGGTGAGTGACGGGCTGTGGTATGTGTTGTGAGTGGCGGGCTGTGGTATGTGTGGTGAGTGGCGGGCTGTGGAATGCGTGGTGAGTAGTGGGCTGTGGTATGTGTGGTGAGTGGCGGGCTGTGGTATGTGTGGTGAGTGACGGGCTGTGGTATGTGTGGTGAGTGGCGGGCTGTGGTATGTGTGGTTAGTGGCGGGCTGTGGTATGTGTGGTGAGTGGCGGGCTGTGGTATGTGTGGTGAGTGACGGGCTATGGTATGTGTGGTGAGTGACGGGCTGCGGTATGTGTGGTGAGTGACGGGCTGTGGTATGTGTGGTGAGTGACGGGCTGTGGTATGTGTGGTGAGTGACGGGCTGTGGTATGTGTGGTGAGTGGCGGGCTGTGGTATGTGTGGTGAGTGGCGGGCTGTGGTATGTGTGCTGAGTGGCGGGCTGTGGTATGCGTGGTGAGTGGCGGGCTGTGGTATGTGTGGTGAGTGGCGGGCTGTGGTATGTGTGGTGAGTGGCGGGCTGTGGTATGTGTGGTGAGTGACGGGCTGTGGTATGTGTGGTGAGTGACGGGCTGTGGTATGTGTGGTGAGTGACGGGCTGTGGTATGTGTGGGGAGTGACGGGCTGTGGTATATGTGGTGAGTGACGGGCTGTGGTATGTATGGTGAGTGGCGGGCTGTGGTATGTGTGGTGAGTGACGGGCTGTGGTATGTGTGGTGAGTGACGGGCTGTGGTATGTGTGGTGAGTGGCGGGCTGTGGTATGTGTGGTGAGTGACGGGCTGTGGTATGTGTGGTGAGTGACGGGCTGTGGTATGTGTGGTGAGTGGCGGGCTGTGGTATGTGTGGTGAGTGACTGGGTGTGGTATGTGTGGTGAGTGACGGGCTGTGGTATGTGTGGTGAGTGGCGGACTGTGGTATATGTGGTGAGTGACTGGCTGCGGTATGTGTGGTGAGTGACGGGCTGTGGTATGTGTTGTGAGTGGCGGGCTGTGGTATGTGTGGTGAGTGGCGGGCTGTGGAATGCGTGGTGAGTAGTGGGCTGTGGTATGTGTGGTGAGTGGCGGGCTGTGGTATGTGTGGTGAGTGACGGGCTGTGGTATGTGTGGTGAGTGGCGGGCTGTGGTATGTGTGGTGAGTGGCGGGCTGTGGTGTGTGTGGTGAGTGACGGGCTGTGGTATGTGTTGTGAGTGGCGGGCTGTGGTATGTGTGGTGAGTGACGGTCTGTGGTATGTGTGCTGCGTGGCGGGCTGTGGTATGTGTGGTGAGTGACGGGCTGTGGTATGTGTGGTGAGTGGCGGGCTGTGGTATGTGTGGTGAGTGGCGGGCTGTGGTATGTGTGGTGAGTGACGGGATGTGGTATGTGTGGTGAGTGGCCGGCTGTGGTATGTGTGGTGAGTGGCGGGCTGTGGTATGTGTGGTGAGTGACGGGCTGTGGTATGTGTGGTGAGTGACGGGCTGTGGTATGTGTGGTGAGTGACTGGTTGTGGTATGTGTGGTGAGTGACATGCTGAGGTATGTGTGGTGAGTGACGGGCTGTGGTATGTGTGGTGAGTGGCCGGCTGTGGTATGTGTGGTGAGTGGCGGGCTGTGGTATGTGTGGTGAGTGACGGGCTGTGGTATGTGTGGTGAGTGACGGGCTGTGGTATGTGTGGTGAGTGACTGGTTGTGGTATGTGGGGTGAGTGACATGCTGTGGTATGTGTGGTGAGTGACGGGCTGTGGTATGTGTGGTGAGTGACGGGCTGTGGTATGTGTGGTGAGTGACGGGCTGTGGTATGTTTGGTGAGTGGCGGGCTGTGGTATGTGTGGTGAGTGACGGGCTGTGGTATGTGTGGTGAGTGACGGGCTGTGGTATGTGTGGTGAGTGACGGGCTGTGGTATGTGTGGGGAGTGACGGGCTGTGGTATGTGTGGTGAGTGGCGGACTGTGGTATATGTGGTGAGTGACGGGCTGTGGTATGTGTGGTGAGTGACGGGCTGTGGTATGTGTGGTGAGTGGCGGGCTGTGGTATGTGTGGTGAGTGACTGGCTGTGGTATGTGTGGTGAGTGACGGGCTGTGGTATGTGTGGTGAGTGACGGGCTGTGGTATGTGTGGTGAGTGACGGGCTGTGGTATGTGTGGTGAGTGACGGGCTGTGGTATGTGTGGTGAGTGACGGGCTGTTTTATGTGTGGTGAGTGGCGGGCTGTGGTATGTGTGGTGAGTGACGGGCTGTGGTATGTGTGGTGAGTGGCGGACTGTGGTATATGTGGTGAGTGACTGGCTGTGGTATGTGTGGTGAGTGACGGGCTGTGGTATGTGTTGTGAGTGGCGGGCTGTGGTATGTGTGGTGAGTGGCGGGCTGTGGAATGCGTGGTGAGTAGTGGGCTGTGGTATGTGTGGTGAGTGGCGGGCTGTGGTATGTGTGGTGAGTGACGGGCTGTGGTATGTGTGGTGAGTGGCGGGCTGTGGTATGTGTGGTGAGTGGCGGGCTGTGGTGTGTGTGGTGAGTGACGGGCTGTGGTATGTGTTGTGAGTGGCGGGCCGTGGTATGTGTGGTGAGTGACGGGCTGTGGTATGTGTGCTGCGTGGCGGGCTGTGGTATGTGTGGTGAGTGACGGGCTGTGGTATGTGTGGTGAGTGGCGGGCTGTGGTATGTGTGGTGAGTGGCGGGCTGTGGTATGTGTGGTGAGTGACGGGATGTGGTATGTGTGGTGAGTGGCCGGCTGTGGTATGTGTGGTGAGTGGCGGGCTGTGGTATGTGTGGTGAGTGACGGGCTGTGGTATGTGTGGTGAGTGACGGGCTGTGGTATGTGTGGTGAGTGACGGGCTGTGGTATGTGTGGTGAGTGACGGGCTGTGGTATGTTTGGTGAGTGGCGGGCTGTGGTATGTGTGGTGAGTGACGGGCTGTGGTATGTGTGGTGAGTGGCGGGCTGTGGTATGTGTGGTGAGTGACGGGCTGTGGTATGTGTGGTGAGTGACGGGCTGTGGTATGTGTGGTGAGTGACGGGCTGTGGTATGTGTGCTGAGTGACGGGCTGTGGTATGTGTGGTGAGTGGCGGGCTGTGGTATGTGTGGTGAGTGGCGGGCTGTGGTATGTGTGGTGAGTGACGGGCTGTGGTATGTGTGGTGAGTGACGGGCTGTGGTATGTGTGGTGAGTGACGGGCTGTGGTATGTGTGCTGAGTGACGGGCTGTGGTATGTGTGGTGAGTGGCGGGCTGTGGTATGTGTGGTGAGTGGCGGGCTGTGGTGTGTGTGGTGAGTGACAGGCTGTGGTATGTGTTGTGAGTGGCGGGCTGTGATATGTGTGGTGAGTGACTGGCTGTGGTATGTGTGGTGAGTGACGGGCTGTGGTATGTGTGGTGAGTGACGGGCTGTGGTATGTGTGGTGAGTGGCCGGCTGTGATATGTGTGGTGAGTGACGGGCTGTGGTATGTGTGGTGAGTGGCCGGCTGTGATATGTGTGGTGAGTGACGGGCTGTGGTATGTGTGGTGAGTGACGGGCTGTGGTATGTGTGGTGAGTGACGGGCTGTGGTATGTGTGGTGAGTGACGGGTTGTGGTATGTGTGGTGAGTGGCGGGCTGTGGTATGTGTGGTGAGTGGCGGGCTGTGGTATGTGTGGTGAGTGGCGGGCTGTGGTATGTGTGGTGAGTGACGGGCTATGGTATGTGTGGTGAGTGACGGGCTGCGGTATGTGTGGTGAGTGACGGGCTGTGGTATGTGTGGTGAGTGACGGGCTGTGGTATGTGTGGTGAGTGACGGGCTGTGGTATGTGTGGTGAGTGGCGGGCTGTGGTATGTGTGGTGAGTGGCGGGCTGTGGTATGTGTGCTGAGTGGCGGGCTGTGGTATGCGTGGTGAGTGGCGGGCTGTGGTATGTGTGGTGAGTGGCGGGCTGTGGTATGTGTGCTGAGTGGCGGGCTGTGGTATGCGTGGTGAGTGACGGGCTGTGGTATGTGTGGTGAGTGACGGGCTGTGGTATGTGTGGTGAGTGGCGGACTGTGTTATGTGTGGTGAGTGGCGGGCTGTGGTATGTGTGGTGAGTGACGGGCTGTGGTATGTGTGGTGAGTGACGGGCTGTGGTATGTGTGCTGAGTGACGGGCTGTGGTATGTGTGGTGAGTGGCGGGCTGTGGTATGTGTGGTGAGTGGCGGGCTGTGGTGTGTGTGGTGAGTGACGGGCTGTGGTATGTGTTGTGAGTGGCGGGCTGTGATATGTGTGGTGAGTGACTGGCTGTGGTATGTGTGGTGAGTGACGGGCTGTGGTATGTGTGGTGAGTGACGGGCTGTGGTATGTGTGGTGAGTGGCCGGCTGTGATATGTGTGGTGAGTGACGGGCTGTGGTATGTGTGGTGAGTGACGGGCTGTGGTATGTGTGGTGAGTGACGGGCTGTGGTATGTGTGGTGAGTGACTGGCTGTGGTATGTGTGGTGAGTGACGGGTTGTGGTTTGTGTGGTGAGTGGCGGGCTGTGGTATGTGTGGTGAGTGACTGGCTGTGGTATATGTGGTGAGTGGCGGGCTGTGGTATGTGTGGTGAGTGGCGGGCTGTGGTATGTGTGGTGAGTGACGGGCTGTGGTATGTGTGGTGAGTGACGGGCTGTGGTATGTGTGGTGAGTGGCGGGCTGTGGTATATGTGGTGAGTGACGGGCTGTGGTATGTGTGGTGAGTGGCGGGCTGTGGTATGTGTGGTGAGTGGCGGGCTGTGGTATGTGTGGTGAGTGGCGGGCTGTGGTATGTGTGGTGAGTGACGGGCTGTGGTATGTGTGGTGAGTGACGGGCTGTGGTATGTGTGGTGAGTGACGGGCTGTGGTATGTGTGGGGAGTGACGGGCTGCGGTATGTGTGGTGAGTGGCGGGCTGTGGTATGTGTGGTGAGTGACTGGCTGTGGTATGTGTGGTGAGTGACGGGCTGTGGTATGTGTGGTGAGTGGCGGGCTGTGGTATGTGTGGTGAGTGACTGGCTGTGGTATGTGTGGTGAGTGGCGGGCTGTGGTATGTGTGGTGAGTGGCGGGCTGTGGTATGTGTGGTGAGTGACTGGCTGTGGTATGTGTGGTGAGTGACGGGCTGTGGTATGTGTGGTGAGTGGCGGGCTGTGGTATGTGTGGTGAGTGGCGGGCTGTGGTATGTGTGGTGAGTGGCGGGCTGTGGTATGTGTGGTGAGTGGCGGGCTGTGGTATGTGTGGTGAGTGACGGGCTGTGGTATGTGTGGTGAGTGACGGGCTGTGGTATGTGTGGTGAGTGACGGGCTGTGGTATGTGTGGGGAGTGACGGGCTATGGTATGTGTGGTGAGTGGCGGACTGTGGTATATGTGGTGAGTGACGGGCTGTGGTATGTGTGGTGAGTGACGGGCTGTGGTATGTGTGGTGAGTGGCGGGCTGTGGTATGTGTGGTGAGTGACTGGCTGTGGTATGTGTGGTGAGTGACGGGCTGTGGTATGTGTGGTGAGTGACGGGCTGTGGTATGTGTTGTGAGTGGCGGGCTGTGGTATGTGTGGTGAGTGGCGGGCTGTGGAATGCGTGGTGAGTAGTGGGCTGTGGTATGTGTGGTGAGTGGCGGGCTGTGGTATGTGTGGTGAGTGACGGGCTGTGGTATGTGTGGTGAGTGGCGGGCTGTGGTATGTGTGGTGAGTGACGGGCTGTGGTATGTGTGGTGAGTGGCGGGCTGTGGTATGTGTGGTGAGTGACGGGCTGTGGTATGTGTGGTGAGTGACGGGCTGTGGTATGTGTGGTGAGTGGCGGGCTGTGGAATGTGTGGTGAGTGGTGGGCTGTGGTATGTGTGGTGAGTGACTGGCTGTGGTATGTGTGGTGAATGACGGGCTGTGGTATGTGTGGTGAGTGGCGGGCTGTGGTATGTGTTGTGAGTGACGGGCTGTGGTATGTGTGGTGAGTGGCGGACTGTGGTATATGTGGTGAGTGGCCGGCTGTGGTATGTGTGGTGAGTGACTGGCTGTGGTATGTGTGGTGAGTGACGGGCTGTGGTATGTGTGGTGAGTGGCGGGCTGTGGAATGTGTGGTGAGTGGCGGGCTGTGGTATGTGTGGTGAGTGAGTGGATGTGGTATGTGTGTACAATTTTATCTAGCTAATTCTGATAGATAAGACATTTTTCAATATTCCTAAATATTATTAATTCCTTTAATAATATTATTAATTCCTTTAATAATATTATTAATTCCTTTAATAATATTATTAATTCCTTTAATAATCGACACAGAAAGTCCGGGTTTGAATTAAAACGTGCAGCGGGACTACCCCAATGCATCAGTCATGCGTCATAAACTCTCTCAGCCGCCAGAGTGATGTGCCTGAAAGTTGACATATTCAGTTATGTCAATGCAGTTACATTGCATACATAACTCCGGGGACTCTTCTTCCGGCTGGCGGCGTGTGTCCCCGGTGATCCTTCATCCGGCTGACGGCATGTGTCCTCGGGGACTCTTCTTCCGGCTGGCGGCGTGAGTCCCGCGGTCTCTTCTTCCGGCTGGCGGGGTGTGTCCTCGGGCACTCTTCTTCTGGCTGGCGGCGTGTGTCCCGCGGTCTCTTCTTCCGGCTGGCGGCGTGTGTCCCTGGGGACTCTTCTGCCGGCTGGCGGAATCTTCTTCCGGCTGGGGGGGTGGGGGGGTGGGGGGGGTGTTCCCGGGGACTCTTCTTCCGGATGGCGGCGTGTGTTCCCGGGGACTCTTCTTCCGGCTGACGGCGTGTGTCCCCGGGCAGTCTTCTTCCGGCTGGCGGCGTGTATCCCCGGGGACTCTTCTTCCGGCTGGCGGCGTGTGTCCCCGGGGACTCTTCTTCCGGCTGGCGGCGTGTGTCCCGCGTTGTTTACGCCCAGCCCCACCCCCAAATACAACTAATTCAATCCATATGTGACGCCCATTACCCCCCCCCCCCACCTCCACCCACCTCGAGCATCCCAGGCCGGACGTAACACGGGTGCCTAGTCTCGGGGTAGGTTCTGGGTCCTCTCCCACCCATTATCGTTCTATGACATAATTCAATACCACCGAACCCTCATGTATTAACTGTGACTGTGGTACTTCGCGTTCACACTCTCTGTAAATATGTTTCGTGTTTGTCTGTTTTGAGCTGTTGTATTTTGTGCTCCATGACTGTTGTGGCGCAGGGTTTGCTCGTTGTTGTTTGGGGCGCGAGGGCAGTTTACGGACTGTGATTCTCAGGTGGTTTAAACTCAATTATATTCATCTTCATGGTATGAAACGTATTTCGCAAATGGCATATCTTGAGTCAATAATATTGGACGAAGAGTTAATAGTACTGGTAAAATGTCCTTAGATGAGCCCATGCTGAGACAGTTTGGCGGCGTGACGCCGAACTCTTTATGCTCGGTTCTCCAGACTGATAATGATGAAGAAGGCAGCGATGGACCAGATCTCATTAGGCACTCTCCATACTGCTCAGACGATAATCTCATAGACTTTTGTAAGGGACGGTTCACTGTACTAAGTCTTAATTGTTGCTCTATCTCGGCTAAATTTGAGGAAATTAAAATATTTACAGAAAGTATGCAAAGTAAAGGTCAATATTTTTCGGTTATATGTATTCAAGAGAGCTGGCTGTCGGAGGATTGTGATACATCTCGCTTTTTTAGCTCAATGGCTATACCACAATATCACAGGGTAAAGCATGCACTGCGCATGGGGGCCTTATTACATATATACGTGAAGATCTTAATTATAATATTGTGGCAAATGTTGTCGATAAAACAACGTGGGAAGGATTATTTATAGAAATATCTAGTTCTTGTTGGAACAAAAATATTATTATTGGAAATATATATAGACCCCCATGTGAATTAATTAGTAATTACAAACAGTTTACTGAAGAATTCAGCCAAGCTCTCAATTCTGTAGAGAAGCACAACAAGGAGTTTGTCATAGCCGGTGATTTTAATATTGATCTCCTTAAGATCCATGAAAAACAATGCATTCGCGATTTTTTTGATATGATAACAACTCACAGTTTTTTCCCAAGAATTACGCTGCCAACACGCATATCAAGACATAGAGCATCTCTCATTGACAATCTGTTTTGTAAAATGTCACCACACATGCTTCAAGCCAATGCTGGTATACTAGTAAAAGCAATCTCGGACCATCTGCCGTACTTTATCAGTATACCACATCCTCAAGTTAAACAAATGGTTCCGAAAATGATTATAATCAAAACCTACGACCATGATTCTGTAATGAAATTCAGAGAGGAGATAAAATCACATGAGATCTACCACAGACTAGATAAAAATGTTAGCTCGAATCCAAATAGTAATTATGATATTGTTGAAAATCTTGTCCGAACATCCAAAGAAAATTGCCTTCCGACAAAATTAGTGAAATTCTCTAAATATAAGCATAAAAAATCAAATTGGATTTCCAGTGGGATTCTAAAGTCGATCAACTTTAGGGATAAGCTATATAAAAGGTTAAAGAAAACCCCACAAACATCGCCTTTATTTGACGCCCTCAAAGTAAACCTACAAACTTATAATGGAATATTGCGTCGCATGATTGCTGAAGCCAAAAGACATTACTATCATGCAGTTTTTTCTAAATGTAAAAGCGATATCAAGCAAACTTGGACAGCACTTACAGAGGTGTTAAATCGCAAAAAGACAAAAGGGAATACCCTAGGTATCTTTAAGGTAGATGGCAGAACAATCTCTGATAAGCAAGACATAGCCACTAAATTTAATGATTTTTTTGCTAATAAAGGTCCCAACCTTGCTGAAGAACTTACTAACTCAGGTGACCAGTTTAAGGCATACTTAAAAAACCCAAGCCCAGATACCTTGCAATTTACGTTAACCGATCCAAACGAAATAGGAGATATAATTGATAAACTGAAACCCAAACCCAGCTGTGGTCATGACGGCATATCGGTTAAACTTCTCAAAGTGATTAAGCCAGAATTAACTCGAACCTTATCGCTGATAATTAATCAAACATTCACAACTGGGACTTTTCCTGATAAGTTAAAGATAGCCAAAGTAACTCCCGTTTATAAAACTGGTGACTTCATTCAACAACTATAGACCGATATCATTATTACCAGCAATATCCAAGGTATTTGAAAAGGCATTAGCAAATCAAATTCTTAAACACTTCCAGCAACATAATCTCTTCAATAATAGTCAATACGGATTTAGATTAAAACATTCTACAGAATTAGCTAATCTTGAACTAATTTATCGAACTATGCAATATATGGATAATGGAAAAACTCCGTTCAATATTTTCCTAGACCTATCTAAAGCCTTTGACACAATAGATCACAAAATATTGATTTATAAATTGAGCCATTATGGCATACGTGACATGGCTCTAGAAGTGCTAAAGAATTATTTAACCGATCGTACACAATATGTTGAAATTGATAACTATGGCTCCGAGTTAGCCCATTTAACAACAGGAGTCCCCCAAGGTTCAATACTGGGTCCGCTTCTTTTTATCATTTACATGAATGATATCACGTCGGCCAGCGACCTCTTTCATTTTATATTGTATGCAGATGACACTACTCTGATAGGTACCTTAAGCCCAGTACAAACTGATACATCAGCATCCTCCAGTGCCTTATTAAACGATGAACTAAGTAATATAAGCAAATGGTTAAATGCCAGTAGACTGTCATTAAATCCTAGTAAGAGTAAATTCATGGTCTTCCATATGCCTGGCAAGAAACTGCAGTTGCCAGATATTGTAATAAATGATGTAAAAGTTGAATGCGTAGATGAATTCAACATGCTGGGTTTAACAATTACCAAGAATATGAAGTGGCATAGTCATGTTGACAAGATCTGCATTAAAACCTCAAAGGTCCTGGGAATATTGAATAGACTCAGATATACTCTGCCCAAATACACTCTTTTAACTATATACAATTCTCTCATTCTCCCGTACATAAACTACGGCGTACTAGCTTGGGGTTACTGTGGGGAACGAATATATAAACTACAGAAAAGAGCAGTAAGAATTATATCGCTGAGCAATTTTAAAGCTCACAGCGAGCCCCTTTTTAAACAGCTAAACCTACTAAAACTGGAAGATATTCACCGTTTACAAAAAGTTCTATCATAAATTAAAAAATAATAATCTCCCCACGTACTTAATTTCTCACAGATCCCCATAACACGTGCCTACGAAATACACTCACATAATACAAGATATAAGGATTATGCTCATACAAGTAGAGTTTACCATGATTATGCGAAGAAATGCATTAGACATTGCCTAATTGAAATTGTAAATACCGAACCTGCAATAATTTTAGATAAGATCAATGCGCACAGCCTGATAGGATTCTCAAAGTATATCAAAGATAATATCATAAGCAATTATTCTGACCATTGTAGTCTTTTGAATTGCCATATATGTCAGAAATAAAACTAGCCCCTCCGCCTCGCCCCTCCCCTCCACCGCGACCGCTCCCCCGCGCACACCCTCCCCCCCCCCCCCTCAACATCAGCCCTCTTACAACTCACAACTTGTAAGTAACATATAATAGAAAATCTCGTGCTTTTCTCACTGTTTGAGTTCCAGTTATATCATTCGTCTATGTTACAACTCCAGGTGGCTCCGACGAGAGCGGTGTTCAACCTTAGTCTGAGTCTCCTGTGTTAAAGTGATGTTTATCTTTCATCTATGATCATTTATGTATAAAAAATTATCGCTTTGACGAATAAATGATTTTGAATCTGAATCTGAATCTCTTCTTCTGGCTGGCAGCGTGTATCCCCGGGGACTCTTCTTCAAGCTGGCTGACTCTTCTTCCGGCTGGCGGCGTGTGTCCCTGGGAACTCTTCTTCCAGCTGGCTGACTCTTCTTCCGGCTGGCGGCGTGTGTCCCCGGGCACTCTTCTTACGGCTGGCGGACTCTTCTTCCGGCTGGCGGCGTGTGTCCCGCGGTCTCTTCTTCCGACTGGCGGCGTGTATCCCCGGGGACTCTTCTTCAAGCTGGCTGACTCTTCTTCCGGCTGGCGGCGTGTGTCCCTGGGAACTCTTCTTCCAGCTGGCTGACTCTTCTTCCGGCTGGCGGCGTGTGTCCCGCGGTCTCTTCTTCCGACTGGCGGCGTGTGTCTCCGGGGACTCTTTTTCCGGCTGGCGGGGTGAGTCCCGCGGTCTCTTCTTCCGGCAAAATACGAAAAGACGCAAAAAAATACGAAAAGATTATACTACACAAGAATGCCGCTAAATATAGTCTCAGGGGAATCGCGTATACTTTAAGTTTACCGAAATGCCAGGAAACGTGTGTGGCCCGCAGGGATGCGCTATGACACTGGTATCGTTCGTCTGGACTTCGTATTCAGATTTTTTCATGGACTGAACATTAATTATTAAAAGTCATCTCTTTGGAGAATATAACTAAATGAAATGTGGTGGCCATGTTTAAATCGGTTGCCTTGCCTCTGTTATTGAGTTGCAAAATCAGTTAAAGGTTTTGCTTCAATTGTTAATTGCTTGTTAGCAAACCTCTGCAATTGGCAGCCGAATTGAATTCAGCCGACGTGGAGGAGTAGGCGCCGCTGATGTCTGCTGAATGATGGCAAGTATATATTGCTGCCCATCTGGCTGTGCGGTTTTTGACGTGTTGAGTGAAAACGGCAGAAACACTTTAGTGCACCGGGCCCCCGCGTGCTTGTGGGTGTAAGGCAGAGCGTCTACTCTCTTGTGGATAGCAACCGCTCCAGAAACGGTTTTTGGCAAGAGCTTTTTACACCCGCGGGATGGAGATGGACACTCTCAAGTTAACACCTACTCACCGGTTGGAGTTAAGGGGAATTTACTATATCGTATAATAAAGGGCCAATGTCTAAGGCTATTCATGGCGTTTGTTGAGTTCCTCTCACATCGACCACTTAAACCACAGGATCGAACCTGCGAGAAGTACTATTTAAAGGGAGCCTCCAGCTTGGCCTCTAACGCTGCCATATCAGACCCAAGTGTCTATCATTTTAAATTGCATCGATATTTAGGGGTTATCTCCACGTATTTCAGAAGAATCGTTGTCCGGGGTTTAATATTATGATGCGGGGCTGCTCTCGCTGAGGCGATTGACCGTGGTCGATCATGCTCTGGTAGGCAACCCTGATCACTCGTTTCTCTTTTTCCCCTGAAGGCTACCTCCACTGTGAAGAGTTCGTTACGCGAGAAACGTTTGATTTACAACGCCATGAGGCGCGACATTGTGACACTTCAACAATATACGTCACTTCCTCCAGCAAAATGGCGCGCTGCTCGAAATTGATGGGGGCGGGTTTCCGTAATTTTTTCTCCTGACCAGTAGGCCGAAACGAAGCGTTAACACTCGCCAAATTAATGTTAAGATGTAAGCGATTAGATTCGGTTTTACACCCATTTTAACCACATGTGTTTCTCTGTTCCCGTAACCATCGGGTTGCGGAAAAATACCACATTTGATGCCGTGACCAGGATCGGGTACCACAACCACCGGGACGTGCGGGCAGTGTGGCAGAGGTGCAGGCAGTGTGGCAGAGGGATTCCATGCGCCAGCAGGAAGGGTTTGAGCTGCTCTGGGTCGTCGCACGGACGCTGGTCTCGCGTGCTGCCCAATAGACCCGTTATCCGAGCCGCGGCAGACTGCGACTGGTCGTGAGCTCATCGACAATATCGAGTTCCGGGTGCTGGACGCCAACTACGGGCACGTGCCTGTTATGTGGATCGACATCCACAGCACAGCGCTTCACATCCGAACAGTAATCGGAGCGCCGGGCTGGGCAGACCATCATATGGGCCCCAGTCGTACCGGCGACGTCGCCAGCGTCCAGCACATCCGTCCACCCAGGAGCTTGAGACAGTGAGCAAGCCAAAGTAGAGTGTATTAGCACATATGTGCAAATCATTTGAATTGAATTGAACATATGTTAAATTAATTTTAAATGCCCGACTTTAGACATGTATCTTTGAGACCAGCATCTTGAAAACGTTTTTCTATGATAGCCAGCGCATTGCATATTGTGTGAAATGTTTCCACCCTGAGGATGATATTGGCGTTGAGTTGACAAACGTATTGCTTTTCGATGACCCCGTCATAAGACGACATTATATGTTTAAGAATTGGATTCCGTGACCCTGAAATTGTACGATTAGACACCGAAATCACCTTTGTATCTTGCATAGAAACCGATATACGATGGATAATAGATTTCTATAGCGGCCATTTTGAAATTCAAGATGGCGGCGATTACCATGGAGATTGCGAGATTATCCAGTGATATGAAGACATTATATGTTTAAGAAATGGATTATGTGATCCTGAAAGTGTACGTTTGACACCGATATCACTCTTGTAAGTTGCATAGAAACCGATATACTATGGATAATGGATTTATATGGCGGCCATTTTGAAATTCAAGATGGCGGTTATTACCATGGAGATTGCGATATCAATTAATGTGTAATAACTATCACTTCACCAACACTGTCTCACAATATTCTGGCCTTAATTTTAAATATTTTGTATAGTTTTTTGTGTACCGCCCCTTGTGCATTTGCATGAAAATACACGGTTAAGGGTTAACGGAGGTAGGGTTAAAAGAAGGGTATTAGCCATTTTTCATCTCTAGGGATGTATATCATCCCAAAAATCATTGTGAACAATCGCGCCCTCGGATGGTACCGATGACCAAAATTCCGGGCCTTGGCTCATGGACTAATACATGAATTAACGTTCTCATACCATTGCCCTGTCACAATCAAAAGGCTTGTAACATGATTATAGGCCTAGGTTTAATTCCACGACATAGGTTGCCTTTCTTGTGGATTATCCTAATCATACAACGTACGAAATTGCACGTTTACAAGGAGAAGTACGTCAATAATAACAGTTCACTACTCTTATCACGAGCTCTGGCACGCTTTGCATCCATTTGACATGCCAAAGTGGAGGAGGGACCCATATTCCCAACATTTGAAAGCGTTTTTCTGGAATGAAACTAAAAAGCGGGAAGCCCCCAGTACAGCGCTCGAAGATCATATGGACATCGTGGGAATATATTATAGGGGGGAGGGCGAGGAGAGGAGGGGAGTCGTGTTCCCAAATAAAAAAAATAAAAAGTTCTTTATTTGAAGGTCGCGATGAATAAAATAGAAAACTCCCCGCATAGAATGGTACATGATATAAATGGCGATTTCATAATTTATGATTATTTAAATATTACAATTTTCAGTTTACGATTAATGAAAATCCTTGATCACGACGATCGGCTAATATCGCATTTCCAGTTCACGGTGAAATGAAAAGCCCATTCACGAAAAACAGAAAATACCCCCCCCCCCACCCCATTATACCATAATATAGTATATGTTGTTTACAGCAATGCACGTACATTAATGTTCTAATAGCCTTTGCTTTAGATAGAAATATGTGTCTTTTAACATGGATCGACCTATTTAGCCGGCTCGGATCAAAATAGGCAATCGTCAATTTCTCGATTCACCAATAATTATTATTGACTCTGTTATGCTGCCTATAAATATATGATACAAGAACTCAGTGGGACTTTTCTAGATTGCGGTACATAGAGTACATATGCTCGGTCCCTGGCTTGAACTTGACATTAAATATGATAGCGTCGTTTTGAGGTCAAGGCGGGGTCTCGGAATTAGGTCAGCGTGAATGAGTGAATGGTATTACAAATGCTCGTGCCGACCTAGTGTGGAATTTTTTCCTCAAATTGGGTTTCCAGATTTCATGGGGGTGTGCGTTGGGATGACAGCACCGTGGCCACTGGTCATTCATTAGAGGACCAAACAAAATCAGCCCCCTGAAGTGATCAGGCGTGTATCGATGATGCCTTGGGTTGTCCTCCGCAAGTGACCGTCCGCAGGGTATTGGAATAGGGATGCGGGAGCTCTAATCAGGATTCGTGCGACCAATAGAGATCTGATGGGTCGATTAGGGTTGCGTGTGACAAATCGAGATGCGCAGGGTCGAATTCAACAGTTCGAAACGGAATCCGTGGAACACATTAGCATACGACGGGTCAAAGCTGGTTTCTTGGGGTCCAATCTGGATTAGCAATGTTCAATCAGGATCACCAGGGTCGACTCGGGATCTGAAGGTCAAATAGGGATGCGACGGGTCAATCTGCATCCTAGTTGTCAAATCTTTATCTGGCGGCTTCCATCAGGTTCTGAGGGAGTCAATAGGAATCTTATGAGTCCAATCTGGATCCGACGGATTAAATCTGGGTCTGACGTCTGATGTGGGGATGCCAGATGACTACTCGCCTAATCTGAGAGGGCAAATGTGGATGTCCAGGTCAAATGGGGATCTAATGGGTCAAACTGGATCTGAGAGGTCAAATCTGGATCTGAGAGGTCAAATCTGGATCTGAGAGGTCAAATCTGGATCTGAGGGATCAATCTGGATCTGAGGGATCAAATCTGCATCTGAGAGGTCAAATCTGCATCTGAGAGGTCAAATCTGGACCTGAGAGCTCAAATCTGGATCTGAGGGATCAAATCTGGATCGGTGGGGTCAATCTGGATCTTAGGGATCAATCTGGATCTGAGAGGTCAAATCTGGATCTGAGAGGTCAAATCTGGATCTGAGAGGTCAAATCTGGATCTGAGGGATCAAATCTGGATCTGAGGGATCAAATCTGGATCTGAGGGGTCAATCTGGATCTCAGAGGCCAAACCTGGATCTGAGAGGTCAAATCTGGATCTGATAGGTCAAATCTGGATCTGAGGGGTCACATTGGAATCTGAGGGGTCAATTAGTGCCTTCAGTTGACAAATTGGTTCAAATAGAGGTTTCGGCGGGCAAAATAGAGTTTTAACGAGTACATTTGGGTAAGTAGGCCATTACACATACAATTTGGCCAAAATAGAGCTTTCGTTGGGCCAAATATAGCCTTAAGATGGCAATTCAGCATAAATAGCGGCTTGGGATAGCAAATTATTCCAAATCGAGCTTTCTGTTGACAAAATAGAGCTTTCTGTTTGCAAAATTGAGCTTTTTGTTTACAAAATAGAACTCTTTGCTGGCAAAATAAAGATTTTGTGACTTAAGTAGAGCTTTCAGCGGGCAATTTGAGCTAAATATCGCACATAACTGGCAATTTGGACTAAATAGCAAGTATAACAGGAAATTTGAGGTACACTGGGCATCTAAGGGGCAATTTGGGTTAAACAGCGCGGATAACGTACGGGCAATTTTGGCTAAATTGCGCCTTTAGCGGTAATTGTCGGTTAAAAAGCGCATGTAACGCGCAATTTATGCTAAATAGCGAATATAACGGGCGATCAGAGCTGAACAGCGCATATCGGGGGCAATTTGGGATAAACAGCGCGTATTCGGGACAATTCGGGCTAAACAGCGCGTATAACGGGAAATTTGAGCCAAATAGCGCATCGTGCGCAACGTCATCGTGACGAAAACGTCAGACCACACGGTCTGAGCCAACTAGGAGCAAATGTACAGTTTCACATTGTGCCTCGATCGCAGTGTCTGTTGATGGGGGCTATGAACATATGAGGCAGTAACTCTTCAGTTTCAGATATATTTAAGTGCTTTCATAAACGATGGAATATGGGTATCGCCCCCCCCCCCCCACCCCTCCCTCCGGGTCCACCCCTTAGAACCTTCTATTCCAAGAAACCTTAGATTTCCTTATTTTCCTGCGCCTTAATACGCAAATTTCGGCCTGCAAGAGGTCTCTAATTGTCAATCAATCAATCCTTTAGCCCCGAGTGGCCCCGCCCTGTCTCCTTCAGAAACGCCACGCAGGGTTGTGTGAGCGATAACCGGGATGGTTGAAATTAAAGTTTAAACTGTATACTTCATTCTACCAAGGTATGACGTTTTGGTCACTATGACGTTTTGGGTTCTAACATACGGTAAGCACTGAGGCTACTATGAAATACACGACAAAACATTTTTCCCAGCCTCAAGATCCAGCGCTTTAACATGGGAAGTCCAAAAGAGAAATGCCGTCGGCCCTGGAACCGGAAGTAAGATAGGAACGTATTGTTTTTAGTGGACAGCGCTATACGAGGAACTACTTTTCCTACAATATGATGCTACTCTCCTGATTTTTGATGATTTTTTGTAAGTACCAAAAGTGACGTCATCGTGACGTCACGTGACGTATCAGAAAACACAAGTCGAGTTAAATATTCAAAGTCGGAGTAGATGCTTTTAACCGGGAATAAATTGCTAAAACCGGGAATAAATTACTAACACCGGGAATAAATTACTAAAATCGGGAATAAATGACTAAAACGGGGAAGTAATTGCTTAAACCAGGAGTAAATGATTCAAACCGGGAATAAATAATTAAAACCGGAAATTAAACATAAAAACCGGAAATCAAATATAAAAACCGGAAATTAAATATAAAAACCGGAAATTAAATATAAAAGCCGGGAATGGTGCACGGCGAAGAGAAGGTCGGGCGGACATTTCGCAACGATGAATTGCTTTTTGGGCGGACATATTGCAACAGGCGGACACTTTGCAACGATGAAATGATTTTTGGGCGGACATTTTGCAACGATGAATTGATTTTGGGGCGGACATTTTGCAACAACATTGCAGAAGATCGGAAAATGCCACCCAAAAATGCATTCGCTGCCGGGGTGGCGAGTCTTTTTGAACGCGTACTGGCAACAGAATCTGCGATATCCTAGCGTTCGCTACATATTCGTATTAGAACAGCATGGGAGTGGCTGGAAAATACAGGAAACCTAGCAACAGATCTAGGGCGGCTGACATTTTGGGTTTCTCTTTTTTTCGGGGAGGGGCCCGGACTGCAAGTCGACTGTATAATCAGTTGTATGATCAGTTTTAATCACATGCTTGGTCAGTGACCAATCACTTCAGTCGTCGTCCCACCCATTTCTAGACTTCCCTTGGGGTCTCCATAGGCGTTGTTTAGGCCTATTTGTAATCTCCAGCAAATAGGGCGCCGGATATGACCAAAAGTGGTTAAAGCGTCCTGAATATAATCAACCAACCAACCAGCAAATAGGGCAAAACGTTGTGATGAGATCATACTCGGCATTTGATGTCCAAATGCGAAATCAGTGATGCAAAAGGTTTTTCTCGCTATGATAAACTTCACTGGCCTTTGCGAGGATAACGAACATTGTGGCTTCGTTAATGCCGGCTATGACAGCAAAAATACCCGAAGCAGTGCTTGACTGTGTACTCAACGTAGGTCTGCAGCGCTGTGACTGGCGGCACTGAAGAGTAATACAGAGCGATGCGCCAACGGGTTGATGTACCACTGAAATCAGCCAATGGGAGAACAGCCTCACTACAGTGCGGAGTCTGTGTTTTTAAAGGTGCATCAGTCTAACTTTCCCAGTTTGTCAATACTTTGTATCAATTATGTTTGTATCTCAGTTTGACTCTTGAAGGCATTGGGACAATTAGGTGTGTTACTGATTACGCCTATCGTATGGTTAAATTCTCAGTTGCCTACTTCGGCCGTACAGTTACTAAAATTGGGCCACATTGTCATTGCATTGGCATTGCACCTGTGCTGTGGCCAGTGACAGTGTGACTGAGCTGTGACAGAGTGTGAGGAGTGCAGCATACTTAACAGCTTAAGCTTAGCATTATTTAGTGTTATAGACTATCTCAGTACTGTTTGTTTGACCATTTAATATAGTGTTATTCTTATAGCCATAAGTTTACATCATGTTCATTACATACTGGTAAAAGTAGGTAAAATAAGGGTTGAGAATGTTTTGATATATAAAATACTTGAATCCAGCCTTGATACATGACTCTCCTATGTGCTGGTACCTGATGCGTGAGAGAGTCCTGATGTACAACCTTTTCCTTCATAGCCCTATACTCAATGTTGGTTTTTTATCCATGGCTCTGCCAGTTTGAACATGTTGCAACAGAAGATCAGCCAAAATAGCTGAGCATGTATTGAGAAAATAGGTTGTTTTGTTGCATTCATGATACTTTTTAAAATATGTGCAGCGAATATAAGACTAAAGAAAAAATATCACACTTGTGGAATTATCTTTTATCACTTTAGATGGTAAGTGATTTATTGATAAGGGCACTTATACTTTTTGTCGATTTGAGAAGGTTCTAAGTCTTAACTTTTCAGGGTGAATAAATATGTATGATATTCAATCTATTTCTAAAGCCTGAAGATGGTAGATGGAATAGTTCTACATAACTTGACTGCTTGTAAGTTTCAGGAATATTGATGATAAATATTTTTTATTTAAATCCAGATTTTTATATATATAAATTTATAGATTTATTCTAATAGAAAATGGGTGATAGGCTAATGGAGATGATATAAATTATCAGTAACAAGTAGCTCTTTGGACCATAGCTTAATTATAAATCACATAGATCTAATATATTTCCAGAAAATGATTATAAATTGATATATTGCTTAGAGTGTAGAAAAGTAAAAAAGAATATCTGCAAAGTGCCTAATCAATGAAAGATCTGACCATTGGGTAGGCATTTAGACAGAGCTTATGCCTAGTTGGACCACTATACATGCAGATAGCCTCTATAATAAAACCACTGTTAAGAAGGAGGTGGGGTGGTACATGAAGAATGGTATTAATTTGATATATGTCCGGACCATCACCGCTCCATACTTTTGTTTCAGTTTAAATTGAAATAAAATCTGAGTTATACTTTGTAACACATTATCTGGTAAAATAGACGCAGTAAATAAACATTACATAACTGGACCTGTTATGACATTGAGCTACAGACATGTCACCCTTGATATAACTATTATTCATGAGACATTATGCTGCATGTATACAAGTTATATACCAGGCTATTCTATTTATTGTGCTCATGCCTCAAATACCTAATATATAGTAAACCTTTTATCAAGGGGAGATATAGCACCAGAATAATAGTATTAAACCAGCTGTGCTTTTGACATTGCTTGTTCGTGCATACCACACGCATAGTTATAGGTCATCTGGTGCATAACTCTTGTTTTGACGTTATTGCAGATTACCATTCTGGGATATAAGTCACACCTGCTGATTTTGAGAAATACTTAGATTTTAGCCATATATAAGTTGTACTGGTGTATAAGTTGCACAGTCAGCGTTAGATTTACCTGTGCATTGAAGCACTGGGTAGCTCCCTGTGCTGATGTTTGTTTGATGTGTACTCCGAGCACAGTTTCCATGGCACTGGCTTAGCACCCCTTTGTTTGCCAGATGGGATTATCATAGGTGGGAATATTGGTTGGGAAGGCCACGAGAGTGGCCAAAGTCTTCATCTGAGTCACACCAGTGTTTAAGTTGATTTGTACACCAGAAATTACAGTACTTCTGATAGTATACACATACCAAGAGTTATAGGTCATCTGATAAAATACCCTTGTACTGATTTAATTTCATTGCAGATTACATCTGACTATATATAGTTATTGGTCGTCTGATGCATTACTCTTGAACTAACTTCATTACATTGCAGATTACATCTGACAGGATATATATAGTTATAGGTCGTCTGAAGCAATGCTCTTGAACTAACTTCATTACCGGTACATTGCAGATTACATCCAACAGTATATATAGTTATAGGTCTTCTGATGCATTACTCTTAAACTAACTTCATTACATTGCAGATTACATCTGACAGTATATATATAGTTATAGGTCGTCTGATGCAATGCTTTTGACCTAACTTCATTGCATTGCAGATTACATCTGACAGTATAGATCATCTGATCCAAGATGCCTGTCGCAGTTGAAGAAGCGCAGTCTGGGTTTGGTAAGTGAAAGTTCAGATCAAAGTATAGATTATAAATTTTTTGGTTCCTGATCAATATGTATGATTATGTTAATAGTACCTTGATCATGAAAAGCATTTAAAAAAAGAAGAAGTGCATCATATTAGGAAAAATGCTTTTGGACAACCACTCAAGATAAGAAATAAACTTTTAAGCTATTTAAACAGTTGTTTCGTACCACAATCATGTCAGGATCTGAAATAGTTGCATGTGGTGGTCTCATTATGGCCTACTGAGCATCCCTAGAGTGGTGCAATAAACTACACACAAATCTGTGATGTGGTGCTCATAGTGTTCAACTTCCTGTCAGCTGTCCAAGAGAAAATACCTGTATTGCTAGCTGTACCATTACATTTTAAGTAAATGTTGCAGTTCTGTTATATGTGACATCCTTTATTTCAGTTTACTGTGCAAATTAGTTTTAATTGGCAGGAATTATTGTTATCAATACCTTACAGATGCTCTAGACATTGTGTGCGAGGCTCTCAATTCACCAGAGTTTGAAAGTGCTGCGAAGGCCAAAGAAAGTGATCTCGATTTCTTGTCCGACTTCCTCAACGGCACTGTCATACAGTCCCTGGTTGAGGTATGTATACTGTGTACATGTTGATCGTTGTCCATGTATGCTGTACATTTGCATTACTTCCAAACCCGCTCTCCTACCTTGCTGGACATGTTCCAAACCCGCTCTCCTACCTTGCTGGACATGTTCGAAACCTGCTCTCCTACCTTGCTGGACATGTTCCAAACCTGCTCTCCTACCTTGCTGGACATGTTCCAAACCTGCTCTCCTACCTTGATGGACATGTTCCAAACCCGCTCTCCTACCTTGCTGGACATGTTCCAAACCTGCTCTCCTACCTTGCTGGACATGTTCCAAACCTGCTCTCCTACCTTGCTGGACATGTTCCAAACCTGCTCTCCTACCTTGCTGGAAATGTTCGAAACCTGCTCTCCTACCTTGCTGGACATGTTCGAAACCTGCTCTCCTACCTTGCTGGACATGTTCGAAACCTGCTCTCCTACCTTGCTGGACATGTTCGAAACCTGCTCTCCTACCTTGCTGGACATGTTCGAAACCTGCTCTCCTACCTTGCTGGACATGTTACAAACCCGCTCTCCTACCTTGCTGGACATGTTCCAATCCTGCTCTCCTACCTTGCTGGACATGTTCCAAACCTGCTCTCCTACCTTGCTGGACATGTTCCAAACCTGCTCTCCTACCTTGCTGGACATGTTCCAAACCCGCTATTCTACCTTGCTAGACATGTTCCAAACCCGCTCTTCTACCTTGCTGGACATGTTCCAAACCCGCTCTCCTACCATGCTGGACATGTTCCAAACCCGCTCTCCTACCTTTCTGGACATGTTCCAACCCCGCTCTCCTAACTTGCTGGACATGTTTTTATACCCGCTGTTCTACGTTGCTGGACATGTTTCAAATCCGCTATCCTACCTTGCTGGACATGTTCCAAACCCGCTCTCCTACCTTGCTAGACATGTTCCAAACCCGCTCTCCTATCTTGCTGACATGTTCCAGACCCGCTCTCCTACCTTGCTGGACATGTTCCAAACATGCATCTTAGCTTTGCTGGACATGTTCCAAACCCGCTCTCCTACCATGCTGGACATGTTCCAAACCCGCTCTTCTACCTTGCTGGACATGTTCCAAACCCGCTCTCCTACCATGCTGGACATGTTCCAAACCCCCCTTTCCTACCTTTCTAGACATGTTCCAACCCCGCTCTCTTAACTTGCTGGACATGTTACAAACCCGCTCTTCTACCCTGCTGGACATGTTTCAAATCCGCTATCCTACCTTGCTGGACATGTTCCAAACCCGCTCTCCTACCTTGCTGGACATGTTAACCCGCTCTCCTACCTTGCTGGACATGTTCGAAACCTGCTTTCCTACCTTGCTGGACATGTTCCAAACCAGCTCTCCTACCTTGCTGGACATGTTCCAATCCTGCTCTCCTACCTTGCTGGACATGTTCCAAACCTGCTCTCCTACCTTGCTGGACATGTTCCAAACCTGCTCTTCTACCTTCCTGGACATGTCTCAAACCCGCTCTCCTACCCCGCTGCTCCTTTCTGTTATTGCCCTAATCCTCAGTATAGGACCGCCGTACATCAGCTGTGGTGCTGATATTTAGCAGGCCCACACAACACCAGTGTAGTGGGGCATAATCCAATTAAAAGTTGAAATAAAAAAAATGCCCAGGTCTCCGACCGCTTTCTACCCACCCCCCCCCCATCCCTCCTCCTCACACACACACACACTCATATTGTTTACCGATATTTATGGTACCTGTATTTTTTCTTTCCGCATTGCCATTTCTCTTTCCTCGTTGAAACAACTTGCCAACACACCCTCATGTCGTGTTAGGTCAGGATACTGCTGTGCTTTCACCTAGCTACATCTACCTATCTGGCTGTGTTTATGCTACATTACTCACATTGATGATTGCAGGGCCTGTTTGATGAGTTTGACCAAGATACGCGTTTGGTTTCTTATAGACGCACGATGTGCTGGAAGAGGCGGAGTTCGCGCCGGTCAGCTGCGACACAATAGACACCGTGCAGGAAATCATAGAGGATATTGACAACAGCGCCAGCCGAAATCCGTCTGTGG
The DNA here is from genome assembly GCA_964019135.1 of Arenicola marina. Taxonomy (NCBI): domain Eukaryota; kingdom Metazoa; phylum Annelida; class Polychaeta; family Arenicolidae; genus Arenicola; species Arenicola marina. The sequence goes on from OZ025265.1 coordinate 7,957,485, forward strand.
TCGAGCTGAAGAGGCTTCTCACTAGTGCTCACTTCAAGGTAGGCAATACCTCCAGTTTGAAGAAAGTTATCAGTATGTATATGGGGGCAAACACATAGAGAAGTGCTCTGATTTTTCGGGCCTTCGTGGAAATTACACATTCATCTTGTGAAGTCGCCACTTACTTGATTGGAGTCGGCTGCAATGTGTGATTCACTTTCTGAGGTCGACACTCGCTCCTAATGATTGATTGGAGTCCGCTGCAATGTCTGATTCACTCTCTGAAGTCGACACTCGCTCCTAATGATTGATTGGAGTCGGCTGCAATGTCTGATTCACTCTCTGAGGTCGACACTCGCTCCTAATCGGCTGCAATGTGTGATTCACTTTCTGAGGTCGACACTTGCTCCTAATGATTGATTGGAGTCCGCTGCAATGTGTGATTCACTCTCTGAGGTCGACACTCGCTCCTGACGATTGATTGGGAGTCGGCTGCAATGTCTGATTCACTCTCTGAGGTCGACACTCGCTTCTAATGATTGATTGGAGTCGGCTGCAATCTGTGATTCACTCTCTGAGGTCGACACTCGCTCCTAATGATTGATTGGAGTCCGCTGCAATGTGTGATTCACTCTCTGAGGTCGACACTCGCTCCTAATGATTGATTGGAGTCCGCTGCAATGTGTGATTCACTCTCTGAGGTCGACACTCGCTCCTAATGATTGATTGGTGTCGGCTGCAATGTGTGATTCACTCTCTGAGGTCGACACTCGCTCCTAATGATTGATTGGAGTCGGCTGCAATGTGTGATTCACTCTCTGAGGTCGACACTCGCTCCTAATGATTGATTGGAGTCGGCTGCAATGTGTGATTCACTCTCTGAGGTCGACACTCGCTCCTAATGATTGTTTGGAGTCGGCTGCAATGTGTGATTCACTCTCTGAGGTCGACACTCGCTCCTAATGATTGATTGGAGTCGGCTGCAATGTGTGATTCACTCTCTGAGGTCGACACTCGCTCCTAATGATTGATTGGAGTCGGCTGCAATGTGTGATTCACTCTCTGAGGTCGACACTCACTCCTAATGATTGATTGGAGTCCGCTGCAATGTGTGATTCACTCTCTGAGGTCGACACTCGCTCCTAATGATTGATTGGAGTCCGCTGCAATGTGTGATTCACTCTCTGAGGTCGACACTCGCTCCTAATGATTGATTGGTGTCGGCTGCAATGTGTGATTCACTCTCTGAGGTCGACACTCGCTCCTAATGATTGATTGGAGTCGGCTGCAATGTGTGATTCACTCTCTGAGGTCGACACTCGCTCCTAATGATTGATTGGAGTCGGCTGCAATGTGTGATTCACTCTCTGAGGTCGACACTCGCTCCTAATGATTGTTTGGAGTCGGCTGCAATGTCTGATTCACTCTCTGAGGTCGACACTCGAACCTAATGATTGATTAGAGTCGGCTGCAATCTGTGATTCACTCTTTGAGGTCGACACTCGCTCCTAATGATTGATTGTAGTCGGCTGCAATGTGTGATTCACTCTCTGAGGTCGACACTCGCTCCTAACGATTGATTGGAGTCGGCTGCAATCTGTGATTCACTCTTTGAGGTCGACACTCGCTCCTAATGATTGATTGTAGTCGGCTGCAATGTTTGATTCACTCTCTGAGGTCGACACTCGCTCCTAACGATTGATTGGAGTCGGCTGCAATGTCTGATTCACTCTCTGAGGTCGACACTCGCTCCTAATGATTGTTTAGAGTCGGCTGCAATGTGTGATTCACTCTCTGAGGTCGACACTCGCTCTTAATGATTGATTGGAGTCGGCTGCAATGTGTGATTCACTCTCTGAGGTCGACACTCGCTCCTAATGATTGTTTAGAGTCGGCTGCAATGTGTGATTCACTCTCTGAGGTCGACACTCACTCCTAATGATTGATTGGAGTCGGCTGCAATCTGTGTTTCACTCCCTGATGTCGACACTCGCTCCTAATGATTGTTTGGAGTTGGCTGCAACGTGTGATTCACTCTCTGAGGTCGACACTCGCTCCTAATGATTGATTGGAGTCGGCTGCAATGTGTGATTCACTCTCTGAGGTCGACACTCGCTCCTAATGATTGATTGGAGTCGGCTGCAATGTGTGATTCACTCCCTGAGGTCGACACTCGCTCCTAATGATTGTTTGGAGTCGGCTGCAATGTGTGATTCACTCTCTGAGGTCGACACTCGAACCTAATGATTGTGTGTAGTCACCGCTGCTCAGTGATTCAGACTCTATTGTCGATATTCATTCTGTATTGTTGTTTCCTCCAGACTCGTGTTCTTGTTGTCCCCAGAGCCTCGTTCTTGTTTTCCCCAGGGCCTCGTTCTCGCTCACGATGATGTTGCTGCCAAAAACTACGACGAGGCGCTAGAGGAGGGCGTGGCGCCGGTCGTGGTGGCGCCCGTGCCTGTGGAGACCTTCCCCGGCCTGATCGCCCCCACAGACGCCATCCGCATGGTCGGCATACGCAAAAACGCCGAGGAACCTCTGGTAGGTCACTGAAACCAACCTGTGGTAGGTCACTGTGAAATCAACCTCTGGTAGGTCACTGAAACCAACCTGTGGTAGGTCACTGAAACTAACCTCTGGTAGGTCACTTAAACCAACCTGTGGTAGGTCACTGAAATCGACCTCTGGTAGGTCACTGAAACCGACCTCTGGTAGGTCACTGAAACTAACCTATGGTAGGTCACTGAAACCAACCTGTGGTAGGTCACTGAAACCGACCTCTGGTAGGTCACTGAAACCAACCTTTGGTACGTCACTGAAACCAACCTTTGGTAAGTCACTGAAATCAACCTCTGGTAGGTCACGGTGAAATCAACCTCCATTAGCTCACTGAAACCAACCCCTGGTAGGTCACTGAAACCAACCTCTGATAGGTCACTGTGAAATCAACCTCTGGTAGCTCACTGAAACCAACCCCTGGTAGGTCATTGAAACCAACCTCTGGTAGGTCACTGAAACCAACCTCTGGTAAGTTACTGTGAAAACAACCTCTGGTACGTCACTGAAACCAACCCCTGGTAGGTCACTGAAACCAACCTCTGGTCGGTCACTAAAACTAACCTCTGGTAGGTCACTGAAACCAACCTCTGGTACGTCACTGAAACCAACCCCTGGTAGGTCACTGAAACCAACCTCTGGTAAGTCACTGTGAAAATTACCTCTGGTCGGTCACCGTGAAATCAACCTCTGGTAGGTCACTGTTAAACCAAACTCTTTGGTAGGTCACTGAAACGAACCTCTTGTAAGTCGCTGTGAATTCAACCTCTTGTAGATCAGTGTGAAGCCAACCTGTGGTAGGTCACTGTGAAATCAACTTCTGGTAGGTCACTGTGTAACTAACCTCTGGTAGGTCACTGTTAAACCAACCTCTGGTAGGTCACTGAAACTAACCTTTGGTAGGTCCCTGTGAAAACATCCTCTGGTAAGTCACTCAAACTAACCTCTGGTAGGTATCTGAAACTAACCTCGAGAGATGGTAGGTCACTGTGACACCATCCTCTGGTAGGTCACTGAAACTAACCTCTGGTAGGTCACTGTGACACCATCCTCTGGTAGGTCACTTTAAAACGAACCTCTGGTATGTTACTGCTAATCCAACCTTTTGTATGTTACTGCTAAACCAACGTCTGGTATGTTACTGCTAATCCAACCTTTTGTATGTTACTGTTAAACCAACGTCTGGTATGTTACTGCTAATCCAACCTTTTGTATGTTACTGCTAATCCAACCTTTTGTATGTTACTGTTAAACCAACGTCTGGTAGGTCACTGTCAAAAGAACCTTTGGTAGGTCAGTGTCAATGTTAGTGGTATGTTATTGTAGGTTACTTTAAACCAACCTCTAGTATGTTACTGTTAAACCAACCTCAAGGATTGTTATTGACAAAAGCACCCGTGATATTTTTTGCTAAAAGATTTCTTGCGTTATTGTTAGAAGAGGCGTTGGTACAAGAATCTCTGGTGCATTGTTAAAAGAGCGTCTGCCATGTTATTGATAAGACATGTGGTTTATGCTATATGTAATCTGATTAAAGGGTGTGCACTTCAAACGAAAAACCTACTATCTTTTGTTTCTGTAATTGCGAAATTTTGCAATGCAGAAAAAATGAAAAGCATCGCAGCTAGAGCTAGCAGTGCTTCAGAACACTTACCAAGTTGTATATTCAAACCAATATACTGTATATTACCAAAATAATTAAGTAAGCCGAACAATAATTTAGTGGCCCAATTGGGTACTAGTAAATAGTTGTGTCAAATTTATTGTCTAATTTAAATTTGAAATATTGTTTAGCAAGTCTGGGAATGACTAACTATGTTGTGCTACTCGTTGCTTTATCTGTCCTCACTGAACTTTCAGGGGATTACCGTGCGAAAAGAAGTGGAAGGTTTAGTTATCGCCAGAATCCTCACTGGCAGTATGATAGAGCGGCAAGGTTAAACATTCACTACTTCTCTTTGTATTATCGCCCACGGCTATTTTACCCTATGCTGTGAATTCTGTCTTGTGGTGACTCGCCTCCTTGTCATGGGTCCGGTATTAACTGCTGTCTAACTGTTTGCCTGTGTAGTAGCGTCACTGCTCATGGCTGGCAAAGCGCCTGGCATTCGTTGTGCAACTGCTGATGTGAGGCTTGTGAAAGTGAAACAGTGTACTAGGATGCCTTTTGACCTGGTTATCCCAAGAACGGTAAAGTGTCCCCCCGAGACACGGTTCTGTCCTTCACTTCCCGTCGCCTTCGGTAGTGCTCTACCAGTGCCAGAACCTTTGTCTTGATCTAGCAATTTTTGGTTCTTAAGTTATTTGTTTCTGTTCCTTTTAGAGACGCTTTGCTGCTGTAACAAGCATGTAAACTAACTTGTTTTTTTTCGCTAATATCACCTCCTGTATTTATGCATTCTGTGACAAACCACGAAGAGAAGTCGTGCGGATGAAGGCCCATGAGTGGTATTTAAGCTATCTATCAGATCTCAAGAAGACTTTTAAAGTATAACATGGTTCTTCTGGATACCAACTTCAATTTGAAAAACATACTCTATAGATTTAATTATCGAGAAGACAATTGAAGAAGAGCACAAATATACTCATTGGTCTGACGTGTCGCTAAGTACACTCTGTACCGGTCTAACGTTAGTCTAAGGACACTCGTAACCGTTCTGACGTGTCGCTAAGTACACTTTGCCGGTCTGACGTGTCGCTAAGTACACTTTGCCGGTCTGACGTGTCGCTAAGTATACTCTTTACCGGTCTGACGTGTCGCTAAGTACACTCTGTACCGGTCTAACGTTAGTCTAAGTACACTCGTAACCGTTCTGACATGTCGCTAAGTACACTTTGCCGGTCTGACGTGTCGCTAAGTACACTTTGCCGGTCTGACGTGTCGCTAAGTACACTTTGCCGGTCTGACGTGTCGCTAAGTACACTTTGCCGGTCTGACGTGTCGCTAAGTACACTTTACCGGTCTGGCGTGTCGCTCATTAGTGGCGTCGCTAAGCCTGCCCATGTGTTGCTGGTTGTGGTCCGTGTTGTAACTGTAGCAGTCACTGAGGTGTGCACGATACGCAGAAGAGTGCCGCATGTCACGTTCATGTTATCAGGTGATCGGCTAACATTGTATATTTCAGCCTCGGTCTCTGAAGTTTGTTTATTTCTTTCTTTCTTGGTTTATTTCCGTTACTTTGTGTTGTGCCTTGTATTGCACGTGTCTGCCGTCTGTGCATATGTCCCTGTGTCTTGTAGGGTGTGACAGTAAGGCTAGATGAGAGTGGCGAGATTGTCATCTCCCGAATAATGACAGGGGGCGCTGTCGACAACCAAGGTAACGTGCACTGACGGGGGGGGTGTACTGGTAGGGGTGTCATTAATGGCAGGGTGAGGCGGGGAGGGGGGTGCTGGTAGGGGTGGCAGGGTGAGTGGGAGGGGGTTTGCTGGTAGGGGTGTTGTTAATGACAGGGTGAGGGGGGGGGGGTGTACTTGTAGAGGTGGCAGTGTGAGGGGGAGAAGGTGTACTGGTAGGGGTGTCAATAATGGCAGGGTGAGGTCGGGGGGGTGTGTGCTGGTAGGGGTGTCATTAATGGCAGGGTGAGGGGGGAGGGGTGTACTGGTAGGGGTGTCATTAATGGCAGGGTGAGGGAGGGAGGGGTGTACTGGTAGGGGTGTCATTAATGGCAGGGTGAGGCGGGGGGGTGTACTGGTAGGGTGAGGCGGGGGTGTACTGGTAGGGGTGGCAGGGTAAGGGGGAGGGGTTGTGAGGCGGGGGTGTGCTGGTGGTGTGTGGCAGGGTGAGGCGGGGAGTGTGCTGGTAGGGGTGTTACAGGGTGAGGCGGGGGGTGTGCTGGTAGGCCGCTGTGGGAGGGTGAGGCGGGGGGTGTGCTCGTAGGGGTGTGGGAGGGTGAAGCGGGGGTGTACTGGTAGGCCGCTGTTGGAGGGTGAGGCGGGGGTGTGCTGGTAGGGGTGTGGGAGGGTGAAGCGGGGGGTTGCTGGTAGGCCGCTGTGGGAGGGTGAGGCGGGGGGTGTGCTGGTAGGCCGCTGTGGGAGAGTGAGGCGGGGGGTGTGCTGGTGGTGTGTGGCAGGGTGAGGCGGGGGGTGTGCTGGTGGTGTGTGGCAGGGTGAGGCGGGGGGTGTGCTGGTGGTGTGTGGCAGGGTGAGGCGGGGGGTGTGCTGGTGGTGTGTGGCAGGGTGAGGCGGGGGGTGTGCTGGTGGTGTGTGGCAGGGTGAGTCGGGGGGTGTGCTGGTGGTGTGTGGCAGGGTGAGGCGGGGGGTGTGTGGCAGGGTGAGGCGGGGGGTGTGCTGGTGGTGTGTGGCAGGGTGAGTCGGGGGGTGTGCTGGTGGTGTGTGGCAGGGTGAGGCGGGGGGTGTGCTGGTGGTGTGTGGCAGGGTGAGGCGGGGGTGTGCTGGTGGTGTGTGGCAGGGTGAGTCGGGGGGTGTGCTGGTGGTGTGTGGCAGGGTGAGGCGGGGGGTGTGCTGGTAGGGGTGTGGCAGGGTGAGGCGGGGGTGTGCTGGTGGTGTGTGGCAGGGTGAGGCGGGGGGTGTGCTGGTGGTGTGTGGCAGGGTGAGGCGGGGGGTGTGCTGGTGGTGTGTGGCAGGGTGAGGCGGGGGGTGTGCTGGTGGTGTGTGGCAGGGTGAGGCGGGGGGTGTGCTGGTGGTGTGTGGCAGGGTGAGTCGGGGGGTGTGCTGGTGGTGTGTGGCAGGGTGAGTCGGGGGGTGTGCTGGTGGTGTGTGGCAGGGTGAGGCGGGGGGTGTGCTGGTGGTGTGTGGCAGGGTGAGTCGGGGGGTGTGCTGGTGGTGTGTGGCAGGGTGAGTCGGGGGGTGTGCTGGTGGTGTGTGGCAGGGTGAGGCGGGGGGTGTGCTGGTGGTGTGTGGCAGGGTGAGGCGGGGGGTGTGCTGGTGGTGTGTGGCAGGGTTAGGCGGGGGTGTGCTGGTGGTGTGTGGCAGGGTGAGGCGGGGGTTGTGCTGGTGGTGTGTGGCAGGGTGAGGCGGGGGGTGTGTGGCAGGGTGAGGCGGGGTGTGTGCTGGTAGGGGTGTGGCAGGGTGAGGCGGGGGGTGTGCTGGTAGGGGTGTGGCAGGGTGAGGCGGGGGGTGTGCTGGTGGTGTGTGGCAGGGTGAGGCGGGGGGTGTGCTGGTGGGGTGTGGCAGGTGAGGCGGGGGGTGTGCTGGTGGTGTGTGGCAGGGTGAGGCGGGGGGTGTGCTGGTGGTGTGTGGCAGGGTGAGGAGGGGGGTGTGCTGGTGGTGTGTGGCAGGGTGAGGCGGGGGTTGTGCTGGTAGGTGTGTGGCAGGGTAAGGCGGGGTGTGTGCTGGTGGTGTGTGGCAGGGTGAGGCGGGGGGTGTACTGATAGGGGTGGCAGGGTGAGGCGGGGTGTGCGCTGGTGGTGTGAGGCGGGGGTGTGCTGGTGGTGTGTGGCAGCGTGAGGCGGGGGGTGTGCTGGTAGGGGTGTCGCAGGGTGAGGCGGGGGGTGGGCTGGTGGTGTGTGGCAGGGTGAGGCGGGGGGTGTGCTGGTGGTGTGTGGCAGGGTGAGGCGGGGGGTGTGTGGCAGGGTGAGGCGGGGGGTGTGCTGGTGGTATGTGGCAGGGTGAGGCGGGGGGTGTGCTGGTGGTGTGAGGCGGGGGGTGTGCTGGTGGTGTGTGGCAAGGTGAGGCGGGGGGTGTGTGGCAGGGTGAGGCGGGGGGTGTGCTGGTGGTGTGTGGCAGGGTGAGGCGGGGGGTGTGCTGGTAGGGGTGAGGCGGGGGGTGTGCTGGTAGGCCGCTGTGGGAGGGTGTGCTGGTGGTGTGTGGCAGGGTGAGGCTGGGTGTGTGCTGGTAGGGGTGTGGCAGGGTGAGGCGGGGCTGTGCTGGTAGGCCGCTGTGGGAGGGTGAGGCGGGGGGTGTGCTGGTGGTGTGTGGCAGTGTGAGGCGGGGGGTGTGCTGGTAGGCCGCTGTGGGAGGGTGAGGCGTGGGTGTACTGGTAGGCCGCTGTGGGAAGGTGAGGCGGGGGGGTGCTGGTAGGCCGCTGTGGGAAGGTGAGGCGGGGGTGTGCTGGTAGGCCGCTGTGGGAGGGTGAGGCGTGGGTGTACTGGTAGGCCGCTGTGGGAAGGTGAGGCGGGGGGGTGCTGGTAGGCCGCTGTGGGAGGGTGAGGCGGGGGTGTACTGGTAGGCCGCTGTGGGAGGGTGAGGCGGGGGTGTACTGGTAGGCCGCTGTGGGAAGGTGAGGCGGGGGTGTACTGGTAGGCCGCTGTGGGAGGGTGAGGCGGGGGTGTACTGGTAGGCCGCTGTGGGAGGGTGTTGTAGCTCTAAAGGCCCTAGCTCTCATCCTGGATCCCGACAAGTCACAGGCGCATGGAGCCGGTCTGGGTAGGCGCCCGGGTGCTAAGAGCACCACAGTGCATGTGGGCTGTGAGAGATGGTCGCCCAGCAATCGACCACACTGACTGGATTCCTGGTAGCTTGCTATTCTTAACACACTTACTTTCTTCTAATGATGTTTTCAATTTCACCAGAGCTATTGTTGATGTCGAAATATCTATTGAAGATTATATTCCTTCATCTAGTAAAGTAATCATAAATTGTATTCGTTAATGTAAGTTCTGCCTTATGTCGTTAATCGACGTTATATATTCCTGTTATTAGTGCAGAATTAGTGCCGAGCACGATTAGACCGTGCACTATCCAGTAGATTTAGTGGCATGGAATGCCTGGTCATAGACGGGCTGTGGTATGTGTGGGGAGTGACGGGCTGTGGTATGTGTGGTGAATGACGGGCTGTGGTATGTGTGGTGAGTGACGGGCTGTGGTATGTGTGGTGAGTGACGGGCTGTGGTATGTGTGGTGAGTGGCGGGCTGTGGTATGTGTGGTGAGTGACGGGCTGTGGTATGTGTGGTGAGTGACGGGCTGTGGTATGTGTGGTGAGTGACGGGCTGTGGTATGTGTGGTGAGTGACGGGCTGTGGTATGTGTGGTGAGTGACGGGCTGTGGTATGTGTGGTGAGTGACTGGCTGTGGTATGTGTGGTGAGTGGCGGGCTGTGGTATGTGTGGTGAGTGACGGGCTGTGGTATGTGTGGTGAGTGACGGGCTGTGGTATGTGTGGTGAGTGACGGGCTGTGGTATGTGTGGTGAGTGACGGGCTGTGGTATGTGTGGTGAGTGGCGGGCTGTGGTATGTGTGGTGAGTGGCGGGCTGTGGTATGTGTGGTGAGTGACTGGCTGTGGTATGTGTGGTGAGTGGCGGGCTGTGGTATGTGTGGTGAGTGACGGGCTGTGGTATGTGTGGTGAGTGACGGGCTGTGGTATGTGTGGTGAGTGACGGGCTGTGGTATGTGTGGTGAGTGACGGGCTGTGGTATGTGTGGTGAGTGACTGGCTGTGGTATGTGTGGTGAGTGGCGGGCTGTGGTATGTGTGGTGAGTGGCGGGCTGTGGTATGTGTGGTGAGTGACTGGCTGTGGTATGTGTGGTGAGTGGCGGGCTGTGGTATGTGTGGTGAGTGACGGGCTGTGGTATGTGTGGTGAGTGACGGGCTGTGGTATGTGTGGTGAGTGACGGGCTGTGGTATGTGTGGTGAGTGGCGGGCTGTAGTATGTGTGGTGAGTGACGGGCTGTGGTATGTGTGGTGAGTGACGGGCTGTGGTATGTGTGGTGAGTGACTGGCTGTGGTATGTGTGGTGAGTGGCGGGCTGTGGTATGTGTGGTGAGTGGCGGGCTGTGGTATGTGTGGTGAGTGACGGGCTGTGGTATGTGTGGTGAGTGACTGGCTGTGGTATGTGTGGTGAGGGGCGGGCTGTGGTATGTGTGGTGAGTGGCGGGCTGTGGTATGTGTGGTGAGTGACGGGCTGTGGTATGTGTGGTGAGTGACTGGCTGTGGTATGTGTGGTGAGGGGCGGGCTGTGGTATGTGTGGTGAGGGGCGGGCTGTGGTATGTGTGGTGAGTGGCGGGCTGTAGTATGTGTGGTGAGTGACGGGCTGTGGTATGTGTGGTGAGTGACGGGCTGTGGTATGTGTGGTGAGTGACTGGCTGTGGTGTGTGTGGTGAGTGACGGGCTGTGGTATGTGTGGTGAGTGACTGGCTGTGGTATGTGTGGTGAGTGGCGGGCTGTGGTATGTGTGGTGAGTGGCGGGCTGTGGTATGTGTGGTGAGTGACTGGCTGTGGTATGTGTGGTGAGTGGCGGGCTGTGGTATGTGTGGTGAGTGGCGGGCTGTGGTATGTGTGGTGAGTGGCGGGCTGTGGTATGTGTGGTGAGTGGCGGGCTGTGGTATGTGTGGTGAGTGACTGGCTGTGGTGTGTGTGGTGAGTGACGGGCTGTGGTATGTGTGGTGAGTGGGGGGCTGTGGTATGTGTGGTGAGTGACTGGCTGTGGTGTGTGTGGTGAGTGACGGGCTGTGGTATGTGTGGTGAGTGGGGGGCTGTGGTATGTGTGGTGAGTGACTGGCTGTGGTATGTGTGGTGAGTGGCGGGCTGTGGTATGTGTGGTGAGTGACGGGCTGTGGTATGTGTGGTGAGTGGCGGGCTGTGGTATGTGTGGTGAGTGGCGGGCTGTGGTATGTGTGGTGAGTGGCGGGCTGTGGTATGTGTGGTGAGTGACGGGCTGTGGTATGTGTGGTGAGTGGCGGGCTGTGGTATGTGTGGTGAGTGGCGGGCTGTGGTATGTGTGGTGAGTGGCGGGCTGTGGTATGTGTGGTGAGTGACTGGCTGTGGTATGTGTGGTGAGTGGCGGGCTGTGGTATGTGTGGTGAGTGACGGGCTGTGGTATGTGTGGTGAGTGGCGGGCTGTGGTATGTGTGGTGAGTGACTGGCTGTGGTATGTGTGGTGAGTGGCGGGCTGTGGTATGTGTGGTGAGTGACGGGCTGTGGTATGTGTGGTGAGTGGCGGGCTGTGGTATGTGTGGTGAGTGTCGGGCTGTGGTATGTGTGGTGAGTGGCGGGCTGTGGTATGTGTGGTGAGTGACTGGCTGTGGTATGTGTGGTGAGTGGCGGGCTGTGGTATGTGTGGTGAGTGGCGGGCTGTGGTATGTGTGGTGAGTGACGGGCTGTGGTATGTGTGGTGAGTGGCGGGCTGTGGTATGTGTGGTGAGTGGCGGGCTGTGGTATGTGTGGTGAGTGGCGGGCTGTGGTATGTGTGGTGAGTGACTGGCTGTGGTATGTGTGGTGAGTGGCGGGCTGTGGTATGTGTGGTGAGTGGCGGGCTGTGGTATGTGTGGTGAGTGGCGGGCTGTGGTATGTGTGGTGAGTGGCGGGCTGTGGTATGTGTGGTGAGTGGCGGGCTGTGGTATGTGTGGTGAGTGACTGGCTGTGGTATGTGTGGTGAGTGGCGGGCTGTGGTATGTGTGGTGAGTGGCGGGCTGTGGTATGTGTGGTGAGTGGCGGGCTGTGGTATGTGTGGTGAGTGGCGGGCTGTGGTATGTGTGGTGAGTGGCGGGCTGTGGTATGTGTGGTGAGTGGCGGGCTGTGGTATGTGTGGTGAGTGACGGGCTGTGGTATGTGTGGTGAGTGACTGGCTGTGGTATGTGTGGTGAGTGACTGGCTGTGGTATGTGTGGTGAGTGGCGGGCTGTGGTATGTGTGGTGAGTGACGGGCTGTGGTATGTGTGGTGAGTGACTGGCTGTGGTATGTGTGGTGAGTGGCGGACTGTGGTTTGTGTGGTGAGTGACGGGCTGTGGTATGTGTGGTGAGTGGCGGGCTGTGGTATGTGTGGTGAGTGACTGGCTGTGGTATGTGTGGTGAGTGGCGGGCTGTGGTATGTGTGGTGAGTGGCGGGCTGTGGTATGTGTGGTGAGTGGCGGGCTGTGGTATGTGTGGTGAGTGGCGGGCTGTGGTATGTGTGGTGAGTGGCGGGCTGTGGTATGTGTGGTGAGTGGCGGGCTGTGGTATGTGTGGTGAGTGACGGGCTGTGGTATGTGTGGTGAGTGACTGGCTGTGGTATGTGTGGTGAGTGACTGGCTGTGGTATGTGTGGTGAGTGGCGGGCTGTGGTATGTGTGGTGAGTGACTGGCTGTGGTATGTGTGGTGAGTGACGGGCTGTGGTATGTGTGGTGAGTGACGGGCTGTGGTATGTGCGGTGAGTGACGGGCTGTGGTATGTGTGGTGAGTGGCGGGCTGTGGTATGTGTGGTGAGTGACGGGCTGTGGTATGTGTGGTGAGTGGCGGGCTGTGGTATGTGTGGTGAGTGGCGGGCTGTGGTATGTGTGGTGAGTGGCGGGCTGTGGTATGTGTGGTGAGTGGCGGGCTGTGGTATGTGTGGTGAGTGGCGGGCTGTAGTATGTGTGGTGAGTGGCGGGCTGTGGTATGTGTGGTGAGTGGCGGGCTGTAGTATGTGTGGTGAGTGGCGGGCTGTGGTATGTGTGGTGGGTGACGGGCTGTGGTATGTGTGGTGAGTGACATGCTGAGGTATGTGTGGTGAGTGACGGGCTGTGGTATGTGTGGTGAGTGGCGGGCTGTGGTATGTGTGGTGGGTGACGGGCTGTGGTATGTGTGGTGAGTGACATGCTGAGGTATGTGTGGTGAGTGACGGGCTGTGGTATGTGTGGTGAGTGACTGGCTGAGGTATGTGTGGTGAGTGACGGGCTGTGGTATGTGTGGTGAGTGACTGGCTGTGGTATGTGTGGTGAGTGACGGGCTGTGGTATGTGTGGTGAGTGACGGGCTGTGGTATGTGTGGTGAGTGACGGGCTGTGGTATGTGTGGTGAGTGACTGGCTGTGGTATGTGTGGTGAGTGACGGGCTGTGGTATGTGTGGTGAGTGGCGGGCTGTGGTATGTGTGGTGGGTGACGGGCTGTGGTATGTGTGGTGAGTGACGGGCTGTGGTATGTGTGGTGAGTGACGGGCTGTGGTATGTGTGGTGAGTGACTGGCTGAGGTATGTGTGGTGAGTGACGGGCTGTGGTATGTGTGGTGAGTGACTGGCTGTGGTATGTGTGGTGAGTGGCGGGCTGTAGTATGTGTGGTGAGTGGCGGGCTGTGGTATGTGTGGTGAGTGGCGGGCTGTGGTATGTGTGGTGAGTGACGGGCTGTGGTATGTGTGGTGAGTAACTGGCTGTGGTATGTGTGGTGAGTGACGGGCTGTGGTATGTGTGGTGAGTGACGGGCTGTAGTATGTGTGGTGAGTGACGGGCTGTGGTATGTGTGGTGAGTGACGGGCTGTGGTATGTGTGGTGAGTGACGGGCTGTAGTATGTGTGGTGAGTGACGGGCTGTGGTATGTGTGGTGAGTGACTGGCTGTGGTATGTGTGGTGAGTGGCGGGCTGTAGTATGTGTGGTGAGTGGCGGGCTGTGGTATGTGTGGTGAGTGGCGGGCTGTGGTATGTGTGGTGAGTGACGGGCTGTGGTATGTGTGGTGAGTAACTGGCTGTGGTATGTGTGGTGAGTGACGGGCTGTGGTATGTGTGGTGAGTGACGGGCTGTGGTATGTGTGGTGAGTGACGGGCTGTGGTATGTGTGGTGAGTGGCGGGCTGTGGTGTGTGTGGTGAGTGACGGGCTGTGGTATGTGTGGTGAGTGACGGGCTGTGGTATGTGTGGTGAGTGACTGGCTGTGGTATGTGTGGTGAGTGACTGGCTGTGGTATGTGTGGTGAGTGACTGGCTGTGGTATGTGTGGTGAGTGACGGGCTGTGGTATGTGTGGTGAGTGGCGGGCTGTGGTATGTGTGGTGAGTGACGGGCTGTGGTATGTGTGGTGAGTGACGGGCTATGGTATGTGTGGTGAGTGGCGGACTGTGGTATGTGTGGTGAGTGGCGGGCTGTGGTATGTGTGGTGAGTGACTGGCTGTGGTATGTGTGGTGAGTAACGGGCTGTAGTATGTGTGGTGAGTGACATGCTGAGGTATGTGTGGTGAGTGACTGGCTGTAGTATGTGTGGTGAGTGACTGGCTGTGGTATGTGTGGTGAGTGACTGGCTGTGGTATGTGTGGTGAGTGACGGGCTGTGGTATGTGTGGTGGGTGACGGGTTGTGGTGAGTGACGGGCTGTGGTATGTGTGGTGAGTGACGGGCTGTGGTATGTGTGGTGGGTGACGGGCTGTGGTATGTGTGGTGAGTGACGGGCTGTGGTATGTGTGGTGGGTGACGGGTTGTGGTGAGGGACGGGCTGTGGTATGTGTGGTATGTGTGGTGAGTGGCGGGCTGTGGTATGTGTGGTGAGTGACGGGCTGTGGTATGTGTGGTGAGTGACGGGCTGTGGTATGTGTGGTGAGTGACGGGCTGTGGTATGTGTGGTGAGTGACGGGCTGTGGTATGTGTGGTGAGTGACTGGCTGTGGTATGTGTGGTGAGTGACGGGCTGTGGTATGTGTGGTGAGTGACGGGCTGTGGTATGTGCGGTGAGTGACGGGCTGTGGTATGTGTGGTGAGTGGCGGGCTGTGGTATGTGTGGTGAGTGACGGGCTGTGGTATGTGTGGTGAGTGACGGGCTGTGGTATGTGTGGTGAGTGGCGGGCTGTGGTATGTGTGGTGAGTGGCGGGCTGTGGTATGTGTGGTGAGTGGCGGACTGTGGTATGTGTGGTGAGTGACTGGCTGTAATATGTGTGGTGAGTGACTGGCTGTGGTATGTGTGGTGAGTGACTGGCTGTGGTATGTGTGGTGAGTGACGGGCTGTGGTATGTGTGGTGGGTGACGGGTTGTGGTGAGTGACGGGCTGTGGTATGTGTGGTGAGTGACGGGCTGTGGTATGTGTGGTGGGTGACGGGCTGTGGTATGTGTGGTGAGTGACGGGCTGTGGTATGTGTGGTGGGTGACGGGTTGTGGTGAGGGACGGGCTGTGGTATGTGTGGTATGTGTGGTGAGTGGCGGGCTGTGGTATGTGTGGTGAGTGACGGGCTGTGGTATGTGTGGTGAGTGACGGGCTGTGGTATGTGTGGTGAGTGACGGGCTGTGGTATGTGTGGTGAGTGACGGGCTGTGGTATGTGTGGTGAGTGACTGGCTGTGGTATGTGTGGTGAGTGACGGGCTGTGGTATGTGTGGTGAGTGACGGGCTGTGGTATGTGCGGTGAGTGACGGGCTGTGGTATGTGTGGTGAGTGGCGGGCTGTGGTATGTGTGGTGAGTGACGGGCTGTGGTATGTGTGGTGAGTGACGGGCTGTGGTATGTGTGGTGAGTGGCGGGCTGTGGTATGTGTGGTGAGTGACGGGCTGTGGTATGTGTGGTGAGTGACGGGCTGTGGTATGTGTGGTGAGTGGCGGGCTGTGGTATGTGTGGTGAGTGACGGGCTGTGGTATGTGTGGTGAGTGACTGGCTGTGGTATGTGTGGTGAGTGGCGGGCTGTGGTATGTGTGGTGAGTGGCGGGCTGTGGTATGTGTGGTGAGTGGCGGGCTGTGGTATGTGTGGTGAGTGGCGGACTGTGGTATGTGTGGTGAGTGACGGGCTGTGGTATGTGTGGTGAGTGGCGGGCTGTGGTATGTGTGGTGAGTGACGGGCTGTGGTATGTGTTGTGAGTGGCGGGCTGTGATATGTGTGGTGAGTGACTGGGTGTGGTATGTGTGGTGAGTGACGGGCTGTGGTATGTGTGGTGAGTGACGGGCTGTGGTATGTGTGGTGAGTGGCGGGCTGTGGTATGTGTGGTGAGTGGCCGGCTGTGGTATGTGTGGTGAGTGGCGGGCTGTAGTATGTGTGGTGAGTGACTGGCTGTGGTATGTGTGGTGAGTGACGGGCTGTGGTATGTGTGGTGAGTGACTGGCTGTGGTATGTGTGGTGAGTGACGGGCTGTGGTATGTGTGGTGAGTGACGGGCTGTGGTATGTGTGGGGAGTGACGGGCTGTGGTATGTGTGGTGAGTGACGGGCTGTGGTATATGTGGTGAGTGGCGGGCTGTGGTATGTATGGTGAGTGGCCGGCTGTGGTATGTGTGGTGAGTGACGGGCTGTGGTATGTGTGGTGAGTGGCGGGCTGTGGTATGTGTGGTGAGTGGCGGGCTGTGGTATGTGTGGTGAGTGACGGGCTGTGGTATGTGTGGTGAGTGACGGGCTGTGGTGTGTGTGATGAGTGACTGGCTGTGGTATGTGTGGTGAGTGACGGGCTGTGGTATGTGTGGTGAGTGACGGGCTGTGGTATGTGTGGTGAGTGACGGGCTGTGGTATGTGTGGTGAGTGACGGGCTGTGGTATGTGTGGTGAGTGACGGGCTGTGGTATGTGTGGTGAGTGGCGGGCTGTGGTATGTGTGGTGAGTGACTGGCTGTGGTATGTGTGGTGATTGACTGGCTGTGGTGAGTGACTGACTGTGGTATGTGTGGTGGGTGACGGGTTGTGGTGAGTGACTGGCTGTGGTATGTGTGGTGAGTGGCGGGCTGTGGTATGTGTGGTGAGTGACGGGCTGTGGTATGTGTGGTGAGTGACTGGCTGTGGTATGTGTGGTGAGTGGCGGACTGTGGTTTGTGTGGTGAGTGACGGGCTGTGGCATGTGTGGTGAGTGGCGGGCTGTGGTATGTGTGGTGAGTGACTGGCTGTGGTATGTGTGGTGAGTGGCGGGCTGTGGTATGTGTGGTGAGTGGCGGGCTGTGGTATGTGTGGTGAGTGGCGGGCTGTGGTATGTGTGGTGAGTGGCGGGCTGTGGTATGTGTGGTGAGTGGCGGGCTGTGGTATGTGTGGTGAGTGGCGGGCTGTGGTATGTGTGGTGAGTGACGGGCTGTGGTATGTGTGGTGAGTGACTGGCTGTGGTATGTGTGGTGAGTGACTGGCTGTGGTATGTGTGGTGAGTGGCGGGCTGTGGTATGTGTGGTGAGTGACTGGCTGTGGTATGTGTGGTGAGTGACGGGCTGTGGTATGTGTGGTGAGTGACGGGCTGTGGTATGTGCGGTGAGTGACGGGCTGTGGTATGTGTGGTGAGTGGCGGGCTGTGGTATGTGTGGTGAGTGACGGGCTGTGGTATGTGTGGTGAGTGGCGGGCTGTGGTATGTGTGGTGAGTGGCGGGCTGTGGTATGTGTGGTGAGTGGCGGGCTGTGGTATGTGTGGTGAGTGGCGGGCTGTGGTATGTGTGGTGAGTGGCGGGCTGTGGTATGTGTGGTGAGTGGCGGGCTGTAGTATGTGTGGTGAGTGGCGGGCTGTGGTATGTGTGGTGAGTGGCGGGCTGTAGTATGTGTGGTGAGTGGCGGGCTGTGGTATGTGTGGTGGGTGACGGGCTGTGGTATGTGTGGTGAGTGACATGCTGAGGTATGTGTGGTGAGTGACGGGCTGTGGTATGTGTGGTGAGTGGCGGGCTGTGGTATGTGTGGTGGGTGACGGGCTGTGGTATGTGTGGTGAGTGACATGCTGAGGTATGTGTGGTGAGTGACGGGCTGTGGTATGTGTGGTGAGTGACTGGCTGAGGTATGTGTGGTGAGTGACGGGCTGTGGTATGTGTGGTGAGTGACTGGCTGTGGTATGTGTGGTGAGTGACGGGCTGTGGTATGTGTGGTGAGTGACGGGCTGTGGTATGTGTGGTGAGTGACGGGCTGTGGTATGTGTGGTGAGTGACTGGCTGTGGTATGTGTGGTGAGTGACTGGCTGTGGTATGTGTGGTGAGTGACGGGCTGTGGTATGTGTGGTGAGTGACTGGCTGTGGTATGTGTGGTGAGTGACGGGCTGTGGTATGTGTGGTGAGTGACGGGCTGTGGTATGTGTGGTGAGTGACGGGCTGTAGTATGTGTGGTGAGTGACGGGCTGTGGTATGTGTGGTGAGTGACTGGCTGTGGTATGTGTGGTGAGTGGCGGGCTGTAGTATGTGTGGTGAGTGGCGGGCTGTGGTATGTGTGGTGAGTGGCGGGCTGTGGTATGTGTGGTGAGTGACGGGCTGTGGTATGTGTGGTGAGTAACTGGCTGTGGTATGTGTGGTGAGTGACGGGCTGTGGTATGTGTGGTGAGTGACGGGCTGTAGTATGTGTGGTGAGTGACGGGCTGTGGTATGTGTGGTGAGTGACGGGCTGTGGTATGTGTGGTGAGTGACGGGCTGTAGTATGTGTGGTGAGTGACGGGCTGTGGTATGTGTGGTGAGTGACTGGCTGTGGTATGTGTGGTGAGTGGCGGGCTGTAGTATGTGTGGTGAGTGGCGGGCTGTGGTATGTGTGGTGAGTGGCGGGCTGTGGTATGTGTGGTGAGTGACGGGCTGTGGTATGTGTGGTGAGTAACTGGCTGTGGTATGTGTGGTGAGTGACGGGCTGTGGTATGTGTGGTGAGTGACGGGCTGTGGTATGTGTGGTGAGTGACGGGCTGTGGTATGTGTGGTGAGTGGCGGGCTGTGGTGTGTGTGGTGAGTGACGGGCTGTGGTATGTGTGGTGAGTGACGGGCTGTGGTATGTGTGGTGAGTGACTGGCTGTGGTATGTGTGGTGAGTGACTGGCTGTGGTATGTGTGGTGAGTGACTGGCTGTGGTATGTGTGGTGAGTGACGGGCTGTGGTATGTGTGGTGAGTGGCGGGCTGTGGTATGTGTGGTGAGTGACGGGCTGTGGTATGCGTGGTGAGTGACGGACTGTGGTATATGTGGTGAGTGGCGGACTGTGGTATGTGTGGTGAGTGGCGGGCTGTGGTATGTGTGGTGAGTGACTGGCTGTGGTATGTGTGGTGAGTAACGGGCTGTAGTATGTGTGGTGAGTGACATGCTGAGGTATGTGTGGTGAGTGACTGGCTGTAGTATGTGTGGTGAGTGACTGGCTGTGGTATGTGTGGTGAGTGACTGGCTGTGGTATGTGTGGTGAGTGACGGGCTGTGGTATGTGTGGTGGGTGACGGGTTGTGGTGAGTGACGGGCTGTGGTATGTGTGGTGAGTGACGGGCTGTGGTATGTGTGGTGGGTGACGGGCTGTGGTATGTGTGGTGAGTGACGGGCTGTGGTATGTGTGGTGGGTGACGGGTTGTGGTGAGGGACGGGTTGTGGTGAGGGACGGGCTGTGGTATGTGTGGTATGTGTGGTGAGTGGCGGGCTGTGGTATGTGTGGTGAGTGACGGGCTGTGGTATGTGTGGTGAGTGACGGGCTGTGGTATGTGTGGTGAGTGACGGGCTGTGGTATGTGTGGTGAGTGACGGGCTGTGGTATGTGTGGTGAGTGACTGGCTGTGGTATGTGTGGTGAGTGACGGGCTGTGGTATGTGTGGTGAGTGACGGGCTGTGGTATGTGCGGTGAGTGACGGGCTGTGGTATGTGTGGTGAGTGGCGGGCTGTGGTATGTGTGGTGAGTGACGGGCTGTGGTATGTGTGGTGAGTGACGGGCTGTGGTATGTGTGGTGAGTGGCGGGCTGTGGTATGTGTGGTGAGTGGCGGGCTGTGGTATGTGTGGTGAGTGGCGGACTGTGGTATGTGTGGTGAGTGACGGGCTGTGGTATGTGTGGTGAGTGACGGGCTGTGGTATGTGTGGTGAGTGGCGGGCTGTGGTATGTGTGGTGAGTGGCCGGCTGTGGTATGTGTGGTGAGTGGCGGGCTGTAGTATCTGTGGTGAGTGACTGGCTGTGGTATGTGTGGTGAGTGACGGGCTGTGGTATGTGTGGTGAGTGACTGGCTGTGGTATGTGTGGTGAGTGACGGGCTGTGGTATGTGTGGTGAGTGACGGGCTGTGGTATGTGTGGGGAGTGACGGGCTGTGGTATGTGTGGTGAGTGACGGGCTGTGGTATATGTGGTGAGTGGCGGGCTGTGGTATGTATGGTGAGTGGCCGGCTGTGGTATGTGTGGTGAGTGACGGGCTGTGGTATGTGTGGTGAGTGGCGGGCTGTGGTATGTGTGGTGAGTGGCGGGCTGTGGTATGTGTGGTGAGTGACGGGCTGTGGTATGTGTGGTGAGTGACGGGCTGTGGTGTGTGTGATGAGTGACTGGCTGTGGTATGTGTGGTGAGTGACGGGCTGTGGTATGTGTGGTGAGTGACGGGCTGTGGTATGTGTGGTGAGTGACGGGCTGTGGTATGTGTGGTGAGTGACGGGCTGTGGTATGTGTGGTGAGTGACGGGCTGTGGTATGTGTGGTGAGTGGCGGGCTGTGCTATGTGTGGTGAGTGACTGGCTGTGGTATGTGTGGTGATTGACTGGCTGTGGTGAGTGACTGACTGTGGTATGTGTGGTGGGTGACGGGTTGTGGTGAGTGACTGGCTGTGGTATGTGTGGTGAGTGACGGGCTGTGGTATGTGTGGTGAGTGACGGGCTGTGGTATGTGTGGTGAGTGACTGGTTGTGGTATGTGTGGTGAGTGACGGGCTGTGGTATGTGTGGTGAGTGACGGGCTGTGGTATGTGTGGTGAGTGACGGGCTGTGGTATGTGTGGTGAGTGACGGGCTGTGGTATGTGTGGTGAGTGACGGGCTGTGGTATGTGTGGTGAGTGACGGGCTGTGGTATGTGTGGTGAGTGACTGGCTGTGGTATGTGTGGTGAGTGACTGGCTGTGGTATGTGTGGTGAGTGACTGGCTGTGGTATGTGTGGTGAGTGACGGGCTGTGGTATGTGTGGTGAGTGGCGGGCTGAGGTATGTGTGGTGAGTGACGGGCTGTGGTATGTGTGGTGAGTGACGGGCTGTGGTATGTGTGGTGAGTGGCGGGCTGTGGTATGTGTGGTGAGTGACTGGCTGTGGTATGTGTGGTGAGTGACTGGCTGTGGTATGTGTGGTGAGTGACTGGCTGTGGTATGTGTGGTGAGTGACGGGCTGTGGTATGTGTGGTGAGTGACGGGCTGTGGTATGTGTGGTGAGTGACGGGCTGTGGTATGTGTGGTGAGTGACGGGCTGTGGTATGTGTGGTGAGTGACGGGCTGTGGTATGTGTGGTGAGTGACGGGCTGTGGTATGTGTGGTGAGTGACTGGCTGTGGTATGTGTGGTGAGTGACTGGCTGTGGTATGTGTGGTGAGTGACTGGCTGTGGTATGTGTGGTGAGTGACGGGCTGTGGTATGTGTGGTGAGTGGCGGGCTGTGGTATGTGTGGTGAGTGACGGGCTGTGGTATGTGTGGTGAGTGACGGGCTGTGGTATGTGTGGTGAGTGGCGGGCTGTGGTATGTGTGGTGAGTGACGGGCTGTGGTATGTGTGGTGAGTGACGGGCTGTGGTATGTGTGGTGAGTGGCGGGCTGTGGTATGTGTGGTGAGTGACGGGCTGTGGTATGTGTGGTGAGTGACTGGCTGTGGTATGTGTGGTGAGTGGCGGGCTGTGGTATGTGTGGTGAGTGACGGGCTGTGGTATGTGTGGTGAGTGACGGGCTGTGGTGAGTGACTGACTGGGGTATGTGTGGTGAGTGACGGGCTGTGGTATGTGTGGTGAGTGGCGGGCTGTGGTATGTGTGGTGAGTGGCTGGCTGTGGTATGTGTGGTGAGTGACGGGCTGTGGTATGTGTGGGGAGTGACGGGCTGTGGTATGTGTGGTGAGTGACGGGCTGTGGTATGTGTGGTGAGTGACGGGCTGTGGTGTGTGTGGTGAGTGACGGGCTGTGGTATGTGTGGTGAGTGGCGGGCTGCGGTATGTGTGGTGAGTGGCGGGCTGTGGTATGTGTGGTGAGTGACATGCTGAGGTATGTGTGGTGAGTGACGGGCTGTGGTATGTGTGGTGAGTGACGGGCTGTGGTATGTGTGCTGAGTGACGGGCTGTGGTATGTGTGGTGAGTGGCGGGCTGTGGTATGTGTGGTGTGTGACTGGCTGTGGTATGTGTGGTGAGTGACGGGCTGTGGTGAGTGACTGACTGTGGTGTGTGTGGTGAGTGACGGGCTGTGGTATGTGTGGTGAGTGACGGGCTGTGGTATGTGTGGTGAGTGACTGGCTGTGGTATGTGTGGTGAGTGACGGGCTGTGGTATGTGTGGTGAGTGACGGGCTGTGGTATGTGTGGTGAGTGACTGGCTGTGGTATGTGTGCTGAGTGACGGGCTGTGGTATATGTGGTGAGTGGCGGGCTGTGGTATGTGTGGTGAGAGACTGGCTGTGATATGTGTGGTGAGTGGCGGGCTGTGGTTTGTGTGGTGTGTGACTGGCTGTGGTATGTGTGGTGAGTGACTGGCTGTGGTGAGTGACTGACTGTGTTATGTGTGGTGGGTGACGGGTTGTGGTGAGTGACGGGCTGTGGTATGTGTGCTGAGTGACGGGCTGTGGTATGTGTGGTGAGTGACGGGCTGTGGTATGTGTGGTGAGTGACATGCTGAGGTATGTGTGGTGAGTGACTTGAGTGGTGTGCAGGGTGAGTGACTGAGTGGTGTTGTTACAGGTCTGCTGCACGTTGGTGACGTCATCAAGGAGATTAATGGTCAGGAGGTGTCTGATCCTGACACGCTGATGGAGATCATGAAGAAGACTGCCGGGAGTGTCACGCTGAAGATCCTCCCAAGCTACTTCGACCAAAACGCCTTCTCCCAGGTAACGCTGCCATTGGCATTTAATCCACTGGCCCTTATGTCCCTTGGCATTTAATCCGCTGGCCCTTATGTCCATTGACGTTTAATCCGCTGGCTCTTATGTTCCTTGGCATTTAATCCACTGGCCCTTATGTCCCTTGGCATTTAATCCGCTGGCAGTTATGCCCCTTAGCATTTAATCCACTCACCCATATGTCCCTTGGCATTTAATCCACTGGCCCTTATGTCCCTTGGCATTTTAACCACTGGCCCTGGTGTCCCTTGGCATTTAATCCACTGGCCCTTGTGTCCCTTGGCATTTAATCCGTTGGCCCTTGTGTCCCTTGGCATTTAATCCACTGGCAGTTATCTCCCTTGGCATTTAATCCGCTGGCTCTTATGTTCCTTGGCATTTAATCCACTGGCCCTTATGTCCATTGGCATTTCATCCTCTGGCCCTTATGTCCCTTGGCATTTAATACACTGATCAATATGTCTGTTGGCGTTTAATCCGCTGGCTCTTATGTTCCTTGGCATTTAATCCACTCACCCTTATGTCCCTTGGCATTTAATCCGCTGGCCCTTATGTTCCTTGGCATTTAATCCACTCACCCTTATGTCCCTTGGCATTTAATCCACTGGCCGTTATGTCCCTTGGCATTTAATACACTGGCCAATATGTCTGTTGGCGTTTAATCCACTGGCCCTTATGTCCATTGGCATTTAATCCACAGGCTCTCATGTCCCTTGGCATTTAATACACTCACCTATATGTCCCTTGGCATTTAATACACTTACCCATATGTCCGTTGGCATTTAATCCACTGGCCGTTATGTCCGTTGGCATTTATTCCACTGGCCCTTATGTCCATTGGCATTTAATCCACTGTCTCTTATGTTCCTTGGCATTTAATCCACTCACCCTTATGTCCCTTGGCATTTAATCTACTGGCCCTTATGTCCCTTGGCGTTTAATCCACTGGCCCTTATGTCTCTTGGCATTTAATCCACTGGCCCTTATGTTCATTGGCATTGAATTCACTCACCCTTATGTCCCTTGGCATTTAATCCACTGGCCAATATGTCTGTTGGCATTTAATCCACTGGCCCTTATGTCCCTTGGCATTTGATTTATAGCCCTATTATTGATATAAAATTGACAATTTAATAATTATGCTAAATAATGTTTATGATGTCAGGTTTACCTGCGGGCGCACTTCGCGTACAACCCAAAGCGAGACAACTTGATCCCGTGTCGGGACGCGGGCCTGACCTTCAAGGAGGGGGACATTCTGCTCATCGTCAACATGGATGATCCCAACTGGTGGCAGGTAAGGGACGCTGGCGGGGTGGCAGGTGAGGGACGCTGGCGGGGTGGCAGGTGAGGGACGCTGGCGGTTGGCAGGTGAGGGACGCTGGCGGGGTGGCAGGTGAGGGACGCTGGCGGGGTGGCCGGTGAGGGACACTGGCGGGGTGGCAGGTAAGGGACGCTGGCGGGGTGGCAGGTGAGGGACGCTGGCGGGGTGGCAGGTGAGGGACGCTGGCGGGGTGGCAGGTGAGGGACGCTGGCGGGGTGGCAGGTGAGGGACGCTGGCGGGGTGGCCGGTGAGGGACACTGGCGGGGTGGCAGGTAAGGGACGCTGGCGGGGTGGCAGGTGAGGGACGCTGGCGGGGTGGCAGGTGAGGGACGCTGGCGGGGTGGCAGGTGAGGGACGCTGGCGGGGTGGCAGGTGAGGGACGCTGGCGGGGTGGCAGGTGAGGGACGCTGGCGGGGTGGCAGGTGAGGGACGCTGGCGGGGTGGCAGGTGAGGGACGCTGGCGGGGTGGCAGGTGAGGGACGCTGGCGGTTGGCAGGTGAGGGACGCTGGCGAGGTGGCAGGTGAGGGACGCTGGCGGGGTGGCAGGTGAGGGACGCTGGCGGGGTGGCAGGTGAGGGACGCTGGCGGTTGGCAGGTGAGGGACGCTGGCGAGGTGGCAGGTGAGGGACGCTGGCGGGGTGGCAGGTGAGGGACGCTGGCGGGGTGGCAGGTGAGGGACGCTGGCGGGGTGGCAGGTGAGGGACGCTGGCGGTTGGCAGGTGAGGGACGCTGGCGAGGTGGCAGGTGAGGGACGCTAGCGAGGTGGCAGGTGAGGGACGCTGGCGGGGTGGCAGGTGAGGGACGCTGGCGGGGTGGCAGTTGAGGGACGCTGGCGGGGTGGCAGGTGAGGGACACTGGCGGGGTGGCAGGTGTGGGACGCTGGCGGGGTGGCAGGTGAGGGACGCTGGCGGGGTGGCAGGTGAGGGACGCTGGCGGGGTGTGGGACGCTGGCGGGGTGGCCGGTTGAGGGACGCTGGCGAGGTGGCAGGTGAGGGACGCTGGCAGGGTGGCAGGTGAGGGACGCTGGCGGGGTGGCAGTTGAGGGACGCTGGCGGGGTGTGGGACGCTAGCGGGGTGGCAGGTGAGGGACGCTAGCGAGGTGGCAGGTGAGGGACACTGGCGGGGTGGCAGGTGAGGGACGCTGGCGGGGTGGCAGGTGAGGGACGCTGGCGGGGTGGCAAGTGAGGGACGCTGGTGGGGTGGCAGGTGAGGGACGCTGGCGAGGTGGCAGGTGAGGGACGCTAGCGAGGTGGCAGGTGAGGGACACTGGCGGGGTGGCAGGTGAGGGACGCTGGCGGGGTGGCAGGTGAGGGACGCTGGCGGGGTGGCAGGTGAGGGACGCTGGCAGGATGGCCGGTGAGGGACGCTGGCGGGGTGTGGGACGCTGGCGTGGTGGCAGGTGAGGAACACTGGCGGGGTGGCCGGTGAGGGACACTGGCGGGGTGGCAGGTGAGGGACGCTGGCGGGGTGTGGGACGCTGGCGTGGTGGCAGGTGAGGAACACTGGCGGGGTGGCCGGTGAGGGACACTGGCGGGGTGGCAGGTGAGGGACGCTGGCGGGGTGTGGGACGCTGGCGGGGTGGCAGGTGAGGGATACTGGCGGGGTGGCAGGTGAGGGACGCTGGCGGGGTGGCAGGTGAGGGACGCTGGCGGGGTGGCAGTTGAGGGACGCTGGCGGGGTGTGGGACGCTGGCGGGGTGGCAGGTGAGGGACGCTAGCGAGGTGGCAGGTGAGGGACACTGGCGGGGTGGCAGGTGAGGGACGCTGGCGGGGTGGCAGGTGAGGGACGCTGGCGGGGTGGCAAGTGAGGGACGCTGGTGGGGTGGCAGGTGAGGGACGCTGGCGAGGTGGCAGGTGAGGGACGCTAGCGAGGTGGCAGGTGAGGGACACTGGCGGGGTGGCAGGTGAGGGACGCTGGCGGGGTGGCAGGTGAGGGACGCTGGCGGGGTGGCAGGTGAGGGACGCTGGCAGGATGGCCGGTGAGGGACGCTGGCGGGGTGTGGGACGCTGGCGGGGTGGCAGGTGAGGGACACTGGCGGGGTGGCCGGTGAGGGACACTGGCGGGGTGGCAGGTGAGGGACGCTGGCGGGGTGTGGGACGCTGGCGGGGTGGCAGGTGAGGGACACTGGCGGGGTGGCAGGTGAGGGACGCTGGCGGGGTGGCAGGTGAGGGACGCTGGCGGGATGGCCGGTGAGGGACGCTGGCGGGGTGAGGGACGCTGGCGGGGTGGCAGGTGAGGGACGCTGGCGGGGTGGCAGGTGAGGGGCGCTGGCGGGGTGGCCGGTGAGGGACGCTGGCGGGGTGGCAGGTGAGGGGCGCTGGCGGGGTGGCCGGTGAGGGACGCTGGCGGGGTGGCAGGTGAGGGACGCTGGCGGGGTGGCAAGTGAGGGACGCTGGTGGGGTGGCAGGTGAGGGACACTGGCGGGGTGGCAGGTGAGGGACGCTGGCGGGGTGGCAGGTGAGGGACGCTGGCGGGGTGGCAGGTGAGGGACGCTGGCAGGATGGCCGGTGAAGGACGCTGGCGGGGTGTGGGACGCTGGCGGGGTGGCAGGTGAGGGACACTGGCGGGGTGGCCGGTGAGGGACACTGGCGGGGTGGCAGGTGAGGGACGCTGGCGGGGTGTGGGACGCTGGCGGGGTGGCAGGTGAGGGACACTGGCGGGGTGGCAGGTGAGGGACGCTGGCGGGGTGGCAGGTGAGGGACGCTGGCGGGATGGCCGGTGAGGGACGCTGGCGGGGTGAGGGACGCTGGCGGGGTGGCAGGTGAGGGACGCTGGCGGGGTGGCAGGTGAGGGGCGCTGGCGGGGTGGCCGGTGAGGGACACTGGCGGGGTGGCAGGTAAGGGACACTGGCGGGGTGGCAGGTGAGGGACGCTGGCGGGGTGGCAGGTGAGGGACGCTGGCGGGGTGGCAAGTGAGGGACGCTGGCGAGGTGGCAGGTGAGGGACGCTAGCGAGGTGGCAGATGAGGGACACTGGCGGGGTGGCAGGTGAGGGACGCTGGCGGGGTGGCAGGTGAGGGACGCTGGCGGGATGGCCGGTGAGGGACGCTGGCGGGGTGTGGGACGCTGGTGGGGTGGCAGGTGAGGGACGCTGGCGGGGTGGCAGATGAGGGACGCTGGCGGGGTGGCCGGTGAGGGACACTGGCGGGGTGGCAGGTAAGAGACACTGGCGGGGTGGCAGGTGAGGAACGCTGGCGGGGTGGCAGGTGAGGGACGCTGGCGGGGTGGCAGGTGAGGGACGCTGGCAGATGGCAAGCGAGGGACGCTGGCGGGGTGGCAGGCGAGAGACGCTGGCGGGGTGGCAGGTGAGGGACGCTGGCGGGGTGTGGGACGCTGGCGGGGTGCCAGGTGAGGGACACTGGCGGGGTGGCAGGTGAGGGACACTGGCGGGGTGGCAGGTGAGGGACGATGGCGGGGTGGCAGGTGAGGGACACTGGCGGGGTGGCAGGTGAGGGACGCTGGCGAGGTGGCAGGTGAGGGACACTGGCGGGGTGGCAGGTGTGGGACGCTGGCGGGGTGGCAGATGAGGGACGCTGGCGAGGTGGCAGGTGATGGACGCTGGCGGGGTGGCAGGTAGGGACGCTGGCGAGGTGGCAGGTGAGGGACACTGGCAGGGTGGCAGGTGAGGGACGTTGGCGGGGTGCCAGGTGAGGGACGCTGGTGGGGTGGCAGGTGAGGGACGCTGGCGAGGTGGCAGGTGAGGGACACTGGCGGGGTGGCAGGTGAGGGGCGTTGGCGGGGTGCCAGGTGAGGGACGCTGGCGGGGTGGCAGGTGAGGGACGCTGGCGAGGTGGCAGGTGAGGGACACTGGCAGGGTGGCAGGTGTGGGACGCTGGCGGGGTGGCAGGTGTGGGACGCTGGCGGGGTGGCAGGTGAGGGACGCTGGCGGGGTGGCATCTGATCGGTGGACATGTAGCGTGACATATGACTTTACCACCATGAGGACCCTTATGTTGGTCTTTGTGTGACGTCTGTGTTTGTCTTTGTTTGACGTCTCTGTTGGTCTTTGTGTGACGTCTGTGTTTGTCTTTGTGTGACGTGTCTGTTGGTCTTTGTGTGACGTCTGTGTTTGTCTTTGTGTGACGTCTCTGTTGGTCTTTGTGTGACGTTTGTGTTTGTCTTTGTGTGACATCTGTGTTTGTCTCTGTGTGACGTCTGTGTTTGTCTTTGTGTGACGTCTGTGTTGGTCTCTGTGTGACGGCTGTGATGGTCTTTGTGTGACGTCTGTGTTTGTCTTTGTGTGACGTCTCTGTTGGTCTTTGTGTGACGTCTGTGTTTGTCATTGTGTGACGTTTTTGTTGGTCTTTTTGTGGCGTCTGTGTTTGTCTTTGTGTGACATCTGTGTTTGTCTTTGTGTGACGTCTGTGTTTGTCTTTGTGTGACGTCTGTTTTGGTCTTTGTGTGACGTTTTTGTTGGTATGTGTGTGACGTCTGTGTGACGGCTGTGCTGGTCTTTGTGTGACGTCTGTGTTTGTCTTTGTGTGACGTTTTTGTTGGTCTTTGTGTCACGTCTGTGTTTGTCTTTGTGTGGCGTTTTTGTTGGTCTTTGTGTGACGTCTGTGTTTGTCTTTATGCGACGTTTTTGTTGGTCTCTGTGTGACGTCTGTGTTTGTCTTTGTGTGACGTCTGTGTTGGTCTTTGTGTGACGTCTGTGTTGGTCTTTGTGTGACGGCTGTAATGGTCTTTGTGTGACGTCTGTGTTTGTCTTGATGTGACGTTTTTGTTGGTCTTTGTGTGACGTCTGTGTTTGTCTTGGTGTGGCGTTTTTGTTGGTCTTTGTGTGACGTCTGTGTTTGTCTTTGTGTGACATCTGTGTTTGTCTTTGTGTGACGTCTGTGTTTGTCTTTGTGTGGCGTTTTTGTTGGTCTTTGTGTTAGTCTCTGTGTGGCGTCTGTGTTTGTCTTTGTGTGACGTCTGTGTTGGTCTTTGTTGGTCTTTGTGTGACGGCTGTGATGGTCTTTGTGTGACGTCTGTGTTTGTCTTGATGTGACGTTTTTGTTGGTCTTTGTGTGACGTCTGTGTTTGTCTTTGTGTGGGGTTTTTGTTGGTCTTTGTGTGACGTCTGTGTTTGTCTTTGTGTGACATCTGTGTTTGTCTTTGTGTGACGTCTGTGTTGGTCTTTGTGTGGCGTTTTTGTTGCTCTTTGTGTTAGTCTCTGTGTGGCGTCTGTGTTTGTCTTTGTGTGACGTCTGTGTTGGTTTTTGTGTGACGTCTGTGTTGGTCTTTGTGTGGCGTTTTTGTTGGTCTTTGTGTTAGTCTCTGTGTGGCGTCTGTGTTTGTCTTTGTGTGACGTCTGTGTTGGTCTTTGTGTGACGTCTGTGTTGGTCTTTGTGTGGCGTTTTTGTTGGTCTTTGTGTTAGTCTCTGTGTGGCGTCTGTGTTTGTCTTTGTGTGACGTCTGTGTTTGTCTTTGTGTGACGTCTGTGTTGGTCTTTGTGTGACGTCTGTGTTGGTCTTTGTTTGACGTCTGTGTTTGTCTTTTCAGGCCAAGAAGGTGGATAAGAACGGACCTTCTGGGCTCATCCCGTCACAACACTTAGAGGAAAACCGAAAGGCTTTTGTCAAACCGGAAAACGACTTCACCCATAAATCATGTAAGTTACGTTGCGTCAGGCTCTTTATACAGTGTGCTGTGTCTGCATGACGTGTGAACAATGAAGACATGTCAGTGGTAGAAAGCTACAAAGCTGTTGTGTGAAGCATGGGCTGGGCCTAACCTGTTGTGTGAAACATGGGCTAGGCCTAACCTGTTGTGTGAAACATGGGCTGGGCCTAACCTGTTGTGTGAAGCATGGGCTGGGCCTAACCTGTTGTGTGAAGCATGGGCTGGGCCTAACCTGTTGTGTGAAGCATGGGCTGGGCCTAACCTGTTGTGTGAAACATGGGCTAGGCCTAACCTGTTGTGTGAAACATGGGCTGGGCCTAACCTGTTGTGTGAAGCATGGGCTGGGCCTAACCTGTTGTGTGAAGCATGGGCTGGGCCTAACCTGTTGTGTGAAGCATGGGCTGGGCCTAACCTGTTGTGTGAAACATGGGCTGGGCCTAACCTGTTGTGTGAAGCATGGGCTGGGCCTAACCTGTTGTGTGAAGCATGGGCTGGGCCTAACCTGTTGTGTGAAGCATGGGCTGGGCCTAACCTGTTGTGTGAAGCATGGGCTAGGCCTAACCTGTTGTGTGAAGCATGGGCTGGGCCTAACCTGTTGTGTGAAGCATGGGCTAGGCCTAACCTGTTGTGTGAAGCATGGGCTGGGCCTAACCTGTTGTGTGAAGCATGGGCTAGGCCTAACCTGTTGTGTGAAGCATGGGCTGGGCCTAACCTGTTGTGTGAAGCATGGGCTAGGCCTAACCTGTTGTGTGAAGCATGGGCTGGGCCTAACCTGTTGTGTGAAGCATGGGCTGGGCCTAACCTGTTGTGTGAAGCATGGGCTGGGCCTAACCTGTTGTGTGAAACATGGGCTGGGCCTAACCTGTTGTGTGAAGCATGGGCTGGGCCTAACCTGTTGTGTGAAGCATGGGCTGGGCCTAACCTGTTGTGTGAAGCATGGGCTGGGCCTAACCTGTTGTGTGAAGCATGGGCTGGGCCTAACCTGTTGTGTGAAGCATGGGCTGGGCCTAACCTGTTGTGTGAAGCATGGGCTGGGCCTAACCTGTTGTGTGAAGCATGGGCTGGGCCTAACCTGTTGTGTGAGGCATAGGCTGGGCCTAACCTGTTGTGTGAAGCATGGGCTGGGCCTAACCTGTTGTGTGAAGCATGGGCTGGGCCTAACCTGTTGTGTGAAGCATGGGCTGGGCCTAACCTGTTGTGTGAAGCATGGGCTGGGCCTAACCTGTTGTGTGAAACATGGGCTGGGCCTAACCTGTTGTGTGAAGCATGGGCTGGGCCTAACCTGTTGTGTGAAACATGGGCTGGGCCTAACCTGTTGTGTGAAGCATGGGCTGGGCCTAACCTGTTGTGTGAAGCATGGGCTGGGCCTAACCTGTTGTGTGAAACATGGGCTGGGCCTAACCTGTTGTGTGAATCATGGGCTGGGCCTAACCTGTTGTGTGAAGCATGGGCTGGGCCTAACCTGTTGTGTGAAGCATGGGCTGGGCCTAACCTGTTGTGTGAAGCATGGGCTGGGCCTAACCTGTTGTGTGAAGCATGGGCTGGGCCTAACCTGTTGTGTGAAGCATGGGCTAGGCCTAACCTGTTGTGTGAAGCATGGGCTGGGCCTCCCCTGTTGTGTGAAGCATGGGCTGGGCCTAACCTGTTGTGTGAAGCACGGGCTGCGCCTAACCTGTTGTGTGAAGCATGGGCTGGGCCTAACCTGTTGTGTGAAGCATGGGCTGGGCCTAACCTGTTGTGTGAAGCATGGGCTGGGCCTAACCTGTTGTGTGAAGCATGGGCTGGGCCTAACCTGTTGTGTGAAGCATGGGCTGGGCCTAACCTGTTGTGTGAAACATGGGCTGGGCCTAACCTGTTGTGTGAAGCGTATGTTCTGTATTGAATGAGTCTCTTTACCTGACAGTGTGTTCTGTATTGAATGAGTCTCTGTACCTGACAGCGTGTTCTGTATTGAATGATTTTTATCTTACAGTGCTGTGTGGTTTGATGACAAAGAAGAAGAGGAAGATGATGTACCAAGCAACGCGAAACTCTGGTTGGTACTTAACAAATCAAAAACGCCAATTTTTCAGCATCCCCCTCTAGTCTGTATACCTATAGTACCCCCCCCCCCCACTCCCCCGCCCGCCTCATCTAACCAAGCATGTACACCTATAGTACCCCACCCCTCCCCCGCCCGCCTCCTCTAACCAAGCATGTATACCTATAGTACCCCCCCCTCCCCCGCCCGTCCCCTCTAGTCAAGCATGTATACCTATAGTACCCCACCCTCCCCGCCCGCCCCCTCTAACCAAGCATGTATACCTATAGTACCCCCCCCCTCCCCCGCCCGCCCCCTCTAACCAAGCATGTATACCTATAGTACCCCACCCTCCCCCGCCCGCCCCCTCTAACCAAGCATGTATACCTATAGTATTCCCCCCCTCCCCCGCCCGCCCC